>PVKP010000047.1:0-263220 GCA_004027715.1 Plecturocebus donacophilus | reverse complement strand
TGAGATATAGCCAAAAGAATTGAACCCCTAAATCTCAGTGGCCGGACGCACAATAAAAGTTTATTTCTCACCCACACGTGCAAATGTTACATGCAAATATTCTGTGGGCAGTCTTTCATGCCAAGATGAGGGACCCAGGGTCCCTCCACCTTGTGACACTTCCATTCACAAGGACCTAGGGACCTTTCAATCAAGATAGGGAAGGAGGAGAAGAATTGCACCAGACAGCTGTGTGACCAGACCTGGAATGTGTACACCTTATTTTACCCTGGTTTTGCTGGAAAGAATTCAGACACATAGCCACCAATGCTTCAACGTACACTGGGAAGTGTTACCAAGATTTGGGCTTGGGAAATTGAAGAAATGGGTTTTGATGAATATGCATATAGCAATACAATGAACATGTTACATGCACATTGCCTAGATAGCATATATTTGTCTGACTAGGGGCTGACAAATAATAGCCTCTGTGTTAAATCTAGTATGTCTTCTGTTTTTGTACAGCCCATGAGTTAAGAATTATTATTACAGTTTTCATTAGCTGGATGAAAAAGACAAAGGGAGAAAAATACACAACAAAATGTTTATAATCCACAAATCTTAAAATATTTGCTATCTGACTCTTCATAGAAAATGATTGCTAATTCCTGGTCTACCTGTACGATTTAAGACCCTAGAAAGAAACAATTATCACCTCCAATAGAACATTTTTCTTTTTGAGACAGAGTCTTGCTCTGTTGTCCAGGCTGGAGTGCAGTGGTGTGATCTTGGCTCACTGCAGCCTCTGCCTCCCGGGTTCAAGTGATTCTCCTGCCTCAGCTTCCCAAGTAGTTGGGACTACTACACCCAGGTAATTATTTGTAGTTTTACTAGAGATGGGGTTTCATCATGTTAGCCAGGATGATCTTGATCTCTGACCTCATGATCCGCCCACCTCGGCCTCCCAAAGTGCTGGGATTACAGGTGTGAGCCAGCATGCCTGGCCCCAGTAGAACATTTAATGAAGGAAGTTGTATGAGTTTTCTGCTGCTGCATATCAATTACCACAAACTTAGTGGCTTAAAATAGACTCATGTACTATCTCACAGTTTCTGTGGATCAGAAATCTGATCACAATTTAACCGGGTCCTCTGCTCACGGTCTTACCAATTTGCATTCCAGATATTAGGTGGGGCTGTGGTCTCATCAGAGTCCTGACTGGGGAAAGATTTCAGCCAAATGCCTTCAGTTTGTTTGTAGAATTTCTCTCTTATAGTTATGAGGCTGGCATCCCTATTTTCTTGCTGGCGAGGGGCTTTCATAAGGTCCTAGAGTTCACTATGGTGGTTAAATGTATGTGTCAACTTGACTGGGGCATGGGATGCCCAGACATTTGGCCAAGCATTCTTCTGGCTGTATCTATGAGGGCATTTTTGGATGAGATTGAGATTTGAATCAGCAGACTGAGTAAAGCAGATGCTCTCCCTAATGTGGGTGGGCCTCATCCAGACAGCTGAAGACCTGAATAAAAAAAAAGGCTATCTGAGCCTATACATATATATATTTAATATATGTATATCCACAATACATATACACAATATATGTGCTATATACTCTATATATAATACATATACTATATATGTATAGTATACATATGTATATTGTGTGTATATGTGTGTGTGTGTTTTTTTTTTCAATCTCGGGAAATTCACAACATGCTGCTTTTTCAAGCCAGCAGAGCCTCATACACAATCTAATCAAGAGTTGTATCACCTTTGCCATATTTTAATAGTTATAAGCAAGTCATAGGTTCTACCTGTACTTAAGGAGTGGGAGATACACATGAGCTTTACACATTTGAGGACTACCCTATGGAATGTCTGCCACAGGACTACTTATAAAGGTTTAGCAGAGATGAGAGAAACCACTAAGGGATGGAAAAACCCTAGGCTACAGGAAGCTACTGCCATCCTTAGACAAGAAGGAGAAAAAAGAGGAGCAGTTACAGGACTGGGTAAGACTTCCTGCCCTAGGAGAGAGCTACCACGATGGGATCCATGACCTTCATCAAGGAATGCAGCCACAACCAACCCATGGCCTGGCAGAAGAGCCGGGGAATAAGCACCAGAGCTGCTCTTTCTTCCAGTTCTTTGTCTGACCCTTCTACCAGCAAATCTATCAGAAAAGCAGAGGACAAGGAAAACTGACGGCTGCAATCCACAGGAGTCGGGCAGGGACAGAGGGACATGGATCTGGAGGGGGCAAATTACAGCTCTTCCAAATAGCTAGCTTTTGACTTTCTCAAATCTCAAGGAAAACAGCAGATGGGCTTAGGTACAAATGATAAATTGAAAATGTATCTATATCAGAAACATAAAAATGGCCAGAGGGTCTGCAGCCAGATTCAGAGGACCACTAAGGTTACTCAAAGTCACCATGTGAGGAGCCAACACAGCTGGGCTGGCCTCAGGGGTAAGCTGATCTCAGGGAGCGCTGCTGCTTACCCAACACATAAGAAGGAAATGCAGCAGCCTATTTTACCCTAACCAAGTTATGCAGTTGGAGAAATGTGCTTTAGGGAAAAGATGAAACAGCTCCACCCATCACCGAGAGCAGGTGACACCTGGTAGTCCTTCACATTTGAAACTCCAGCTTAGCGTCTGTTTTTAAATGAATTATGAGCTTGCTCCCACTGAGACAGGTCTGCTATGGAAACAGAGGCATGCTCCCATCTGTGGAAAGGCGATATTTTAAAGACTAGCCTTTCACTAAGCAAATTTCTTAATAGTAGAGCCATTTGACTACTAGGTCGGCTTCCCCAGACAGCTGCTCAACTGCATCAACAGCATCAAGGAGCGGTGCCTTTAAAAAGCAGGAGCATATTGGATCTGCAACAGCTAAGGGATCTTTAAGGAGAGAAATGCAAAGGAATTCAGACGCATCATTCTTTGGCATGTTTGTGGCTGTTTTTGTTTCATTTCCAGCATATAAAAGAATAGGTTATGATGACCCCAAAGTGACATTCTAATTAACATTGTTCTTAAATAGTAAATTCATAGAATTTATGTATGTCTTATATGAATAATGTCAAAAATTCTAGAAATGCTAAAAGCAAGAAGTAATTCTAGAAAAAAGGACACGGAGAGGAATCTACTGCTAATAAAATCTGAGTAAATTCTTTGGTTCATACAAGAGACTTCTTTATTCACATCACTTTTCCCATGCTCCGGCACTCAGTGTGATATTGCTGCATCATCAAAAAGTTGCTATATGAGCTCAGGTCAAGTTAATTGCAAAGAACTCACTAGCTGTATGTGATATCATGACAGACTTTTACAGTAACTTTACTGGTTCCCTATAAATAGAAGATTAATCGATAATGAAGAAAATAAAGCAGTAACCATACCAGAGCAGTTCCCACGGAACTGCAGTATTGTCTTGAATTTTTATTAACAATTGTTTCATTACAACGAATTGCAATGACCATGGAAGGCTCATCTGAATACCAAATTCACCTATGACTAGAGCTACTGGAGTCAGAAACCACATGAACTCGTAATGATGAGATAGCTCAAAGTCTTTGTGTAAAACACGTAGCCTGGAACACCACTAGAAGCAATGCTTAACTGTCTTTCTGGTCTAGAAATACATACTCACACACTTAAAGGTGGGAATCTTTAGGAGCTGGGTGTAAAGGAATATTTTATAAGCCACTTTTCTATCTTTTTGCATTCTTTATGTTAAGAGTTACTTTATTATGAGAGTAAAATTCATTTTAAAAAATGGAATTAGGATAAAGTAGATAAAGTGTAACCAGGAAATTTTTTTTACATCAACAATTATAGTGGAGACTTTCATATTTTTTGAAGAGGAGAGAGAATAGTGGGTATTAGAGGAAGAAGTTTGTTTTATTTATTTTATTCAAGAGACACTTGAAAAACTTCTTACTAATTCACTTTGTATTGAAGAGCCAGTGTGTGGTTATCTAATGCATTGTTAAGTGAAATTTGGTAGTCATTCATTTAAGTTGATCACAAACCAAAACATTTCAGAAAATATCACATCGGACATGCATTTTCTAGAGTAAAATTTGTATTTTTCAATCAATTGGTTTTTGGTCAATTTCCCCTTAGTAGTCAAATTCTACAATATATTCACTTTACCTTGGAGAAGAGAGAAACAGAACATATTTCATGGATTTAAAACATTACACTTCTGAGGGATGGAGACAGCAAACCATATTGCCATGTGTGTACCTATGCAGTAATCCTGCATGTTCTGCACATGTACCCCAGAACTGAAGTGCAATAAAATATATATATTTAAAAAAATTACCCTTCAATGCTTTTTCTATATATGTAATGCACATAATATGTAATCCAGACTTAATGCAGAGCAGTTAACCCCTTCCTAACTCTGCTCTCTTTATTGTCCCAGAGTTCACTCGCACGACTCCCTGAACATTCATGATCAGCTTATGGAACTGAGTGCTCCAGGTTGCTCCCATAGCCCCCTAGCTCCATGTCTTTGAGCCTGAGATTCTCCCAGTTTGAAGTGCCTTCTCTTTTTCTCAGTCACGTAAACTCTTTCTCATCTTGAAGTGTAAGCATATCCTCCTCTGTAAAGCTTTCCTTGTCAAAACAGGCAAAAAGTGAGTCATTCTTTCTGAGATACGGTAACACTTTGTAAACATCATACCATTATCTAAACTATATTGAAATTGTTTTTTCACTTGCCCAACTCCACCACTAAATTGTGAGCTAGCTTATTCTTTTTTATACCTACCCCACTATTAGCATGGTGGCACACAATAATCTTTAATAAACTTTGTTTAATGAATGAATGATTATATTAATGACTGAATTTTCGAGTTGGCCTATTGAGAATCAACAGTTTGTTTTATATACACAGGTAAGAGTAATGAATTCAAAGGTGTATGTATCAGTCATCTGTAACTAGGGCAATATTAAGAACAAACAACAGGGACTAGTGCTTCCTTGATCCCAGCATACGTGCCAATTCCTAATCTCCTGCATTTGCATGTATACAGGCATGGCCTTCCTTGTTCTAGATGCCTCTGCTAAACATTAAGTACATTAACAGGCATGGTAGAGGCAGATAAGATTAACGGAGAGGGGAACAGAAGTTCATAGGTTTATTCCGGTAGGAAATACCATAAAAAGAATCCAGACCCCACTGCCAACCTCACATGCAGCAGGATAATTGAATCTTCACCATCCTGTTTTGGAACCACACGGAAGCTCGATGTACCATTTTCACTAAGCCAGTAGAGGGCAGCACACACTTCATTAACCAGGGAAGCAAGGCTGTGCCAGTCACACTTCAGCAGCCGGAGCTTGGAGTAAGTGTCTGGCAACAGAGATCCCAGGATTCTTCCACTTCGACCAAAAGTCTCCTCAGAAACGCTTATTCTTTTAAAAATGTTGTGTTAGCATCATTTCACCAACTTCCAGCACGGATTTCCAACTGTGATTAGATATTCGCCTTGAGGGACAGTGCAGCAGAGCGGAAAGACCACATAGGCTTTAGGGCCAGACAGAGCAGGTTTGTACATCCATAATATACCACTACTAGCTGTGTGCCTTGGTCAAGTTACTTCATCTTTCCAATCCTCCTTGTTCTTATTTTTAAAACACAGACACCAAGATCTACCTCATGGGGTTAATGTAAGATCAAATAAGAACATTCGCAACAGTTTGATGTTTTATTACTGTCTCACCCCTTGTCTGTTTCTTCCCATGTGGGGCAAACAAACAATATCTGCAAATGTCTATCATGCATATTTTGCCTTGCAACATGTCACGGCAGAGCCAAAGAGTGTCTATCCAGAACCATCCTTGAATCAATTTGTCAAGTGAGCCTGATGTTTCTGCCTGGAGCTCACACTGGAAGCAGGCAGAAGACCACTCAACAGGCAGAGGCAAGGAAGGGCCTGGCCCTGTAACAACCGCCCAGAGCCTCTACATGTGTCTAGGGTAGTAGCTGGTGGTCTGGGGAAAGGTGAGTGAGAGGAGTGGCTGGGGCTCCTCCGAGCTCAGGAGGGCTCCTAAAATGAGAAAGAAGATAAATTCATGTGACAGCCGGTCCTGGGCCAATTTGAGATACCCATGATGTGTCAGATCTGTAATTTGAAGGTGTCTTAGTTCCTTCAGGTGTAGATAACAGAGTACTATAAATTGGGGGGCTTATAAACAACAGAAGTTTATTTCTCATGGTTCTAGAGGCTGAGAAGTCCAAGATCAAGGTGCTGACAGATACAGTGCCTAGTAAGGACCTGCTCTTCTGATTCATAGATAGTCATCTTTTTGCTGTAGAGGGGCAAGGGAATTCTCTGGTGCTAATTTCATTCATGAGGGCTCTGTTCTCATATTCTAAACACTTCTGAAAGACCCTACCACCAAATACCATCACATTGCAGATTAGGTTTCAACATATGAATTTTGTGGGGACACAAACACTCAGCGTATAGCAGAAGATGAGCTAATAATCAAAGGAGTGGTGACCAGAAATAATCCAGGAACACTAATGACAGTCTGGGAGGCCCAGCAAAGAGCAGTTCTGGGTACAAGGTGTGGAGGGTTCAGACAACTACAGCAAAAAGAGGCCTCAGCATTGAATGAACAAGAAGAAGTTACTGAGGGCCTTCGGGTTTCTGCAATTAAACTATAAGAAACTAGGCAAAGAAATAGCAGTTTATAGGCCAGGTGTGGTGGTTCAAGCTTATAATCCCAGCATTTTGGGAGGTTGAGGCAGGCAGATTGCTTGAGCCCAGGAATTTGAGACCACCCTGGAAAACATGGTGAAACCACATCTCTACAAACAAACGAAGAAGCAAAAAATACAGAAATTAGCCAGGTATGGTGACATGCACCTGTAGTTCCAGCTACTGGGGAGGCTGAGGTGGGAGAATCCTTTGAGCCCAGGAGGTTAAAGCTGCAGTGAGCCGAGATCACACCACTGTACTCAAAGCATGGGTGACAGAATGAGACCCTATCTCAAAAAAAGAAAGGTAAAAGAAAGAAAGAAAGAATAAGAAAGGAAGGAAGGAAGGAAGGAAAAGAAATAATAGAGAAATAGTTTATTACTGCACTATTTTTCATACTTCAACTTAACTTCCTGAAGCTTAACAATGGACAATACCTGTTACTTTATTTCCTTCAACTTGTTTCTTCATCTAAACTTCAGAGATATCTTGTGAAGATAAGATAGAACTGCTGCAGTTTTGAGGACCTAGTAGGAACCAAAGAGTTAGAATCTCATCTTTCACATATACATACGTACATATATGTACATATTTATTTACATCACTCACAATGCTTTTTGATGTTGTTTATCGTACTATATTTTCCACTTTTAAAAAAGAATATTTGATCGCTAGATTTAACATAATATTTTATAGACATGAAATCAAATATTAATAAAAGCATACTCTAATTTCTCAATCTGGCATAAGTCACATAGATTTTATTATGAAAAATGTTTTGGTTTATGTGGTTTTTGAGTTAGACTCCAACTTTATTTCTAGTGTTTCAATACAGATATGCCTAGAATTGGGAATTTGTCTTTTAATATGAAAATTCATATCATATGAATAGATAATTGTAATAATGGACTTTCTAGAATAAGTTCCACTTGGTGAAGATGTATTACTTTCAATGTACTGGTGCTGAATTCTGTTTGTTTTTATTTTATTTAAGATTTGCACATGCATAGTCAAAACTGAGATTGCTTAGGTGTTTCTCTTTTTGTGTGCCATCTTCTTCCAAGTTTGGAATCAGTGTTATACTTGACCATGAAATAACAGAGTTTTTCAAGAAAATAGTTCCTGGACTTACGTTGTCAATATGTAGATGGATGGGAGGAAATGATTCTGGGTGAGGGACATTTAGGTAGCGATGGGAAATAGCACAAAATCCATAGACTGTTTTACCTGTGCAGCAAATTCCAGGAGTGATATGAGTAAGTAGTTCATGTAAATGTTACCCGGCAGATATCCTGCTGTGGAGAAGGAATGGTTGAAAACCATAGGTTCAGTTAATCTGTCAGGTTCATTCCACTCTAGTTGTACTAAGAACCAATTCCCAGCTGTAAATTCCCCACCTCTCAGACAGTGCATGACCATCACTACTAGCATTTGTGAGAGTGAGTGAGAGCAAGGCAAACACTGTTCTAGTGATCTCTGTGGGTCAACTGGCAGGTACATGCTGATCACAGGCCATTATCAAATAGTGATATTGATTTGGTTGTTAAGTTCCTTTTGGTTTTCCAGTCCACCTCATTTAAACCTCTTCTCTTTTTTAGGTGTTTAATTGTCCCTGTGAAGTCACCGCCCTTGATAAATGTTTAATTACAGGGCCGAGCACAGTGGCTCAAGCCTGTAATCCCAGCACTTTAGGAGGCCAAAGGGGTGGATCACTTGAGATCAGGAGTTTGAGACCATCTTGAACAACATGGTGAAACCCCATCTGTACTAAAAAGACAAAATTAATCAGGCATGGTGGTGCATGCCTGTAATCCCAGCTACTGGTGAGACTGAGATAGGAGAATCTCTTAAAGCCAGGAGGAGGAGGTTGCAGTGAGCCGAGATCACACCACTGCACTTTAACAAGAGCAAAAAAAAAAAAGTATAATTACTATTAATAGTTCTTTGTGAACAAAATGTGAGATAAAATGTCATGTGCTGCCCTCTGCAGGTTGTTGAAATAACAGGTCACTGTCAGTCATTCGGAGTAGTTTTGTCAGAAATTGTGATGAGCTCCCTATGTTTGTTTTGTTTTGCTTTTTATCTTGCTTACATAGTTCTCCATGCACAATGTCAGCATTTTGTCCATTCAGTAAATGTTTATTGTTCCTGGTAGATACCAAGTACTCAACTAGGTCTAAGGAACCCGACAAATAAAAATAGATAAATTGTTAGTCCTCACTGGAGCTTACATTCTAATGCTATATTTTGAACTTAAATGTGTAATGTCTCTAAGATGAAAAATCCTATGAAGTAAGACAAGGAGATACAAAATGATGAGGGGTGTTACTTACATGAAGTTGCCATGAAAGACTTCTTTGATAAACCGATATTTGAGGATAGAACTGAAAGAAGTGAAGGAAAAATAATAAGGATATAAGAAAAAAGGTTTCTGAGTAGAAAGATAATGTATAAAGGCCCTAAATCCTAATATACTTGGCATGTTCCAGATACAGCAAGGAAGCCAATGTGGTCAGGGCTGAGGGATGGAGGATGATAGCAGATGATCATGATCTGAGAGGCACAGAGAAGCAAGACCATAGAAAGCCTTTGGGCCATAGTGAGAATTTGGGGTTTACTGTCATAGAGAAGCGACTGGGGATCTTGAACAGATAAATGACATGTTCTCACTTAATGTTAAAGTGTATTACTCTGGCCTTTATGTGAGAAAAGACCAAAGGGGACAAATATGGAAATAGAGAGACAAGTTAGCAGGCCATTGCAATGGGATAAATGGAAAAATAATTTGGCTTAGTTTAGCAAAATAGCAGCTAGTGGGGTTAGAAGTTGTCTTGTTCGGTATGAGATGTGAGCAAAGAACAAATCAGGAAGACTACAGAGCAGGTTGAGCAGGTTAAATCTGAAGGAGAGCTCACATTTAAACACGTGATTGGCTTTTAGATATCTAAGTGAGATGTTAATCAGATAATTGCACAAGCAGGTCTGGCGTTCAGGAATAAGGTTGGAGCCAGAGTTATAAATTTGGGAATCATGAACTTACGTAGGGGATTTATTGCAATGGAAATGGATGAAATCAACTAAGAAGTAAGAGAAGGAAGAGAAGACATGGAGGCTTGACCCCTCAGGCATTCAACTATTTGGAATCTGGAAGATAAGGTGGAGCCAGTAGAGAATGCTGAGAAGGAAAACAGGAGAATCCAAAGAGAACAGTCGCTCAGAATCGAAGTGAAGACAGTGTTTGAAAAACGGAGAGATCGGCTTTATTGAGTGATACTAATCAAGCACCATGAGAATCAAAATAATTTTGAAATTACAACATAAAAATTGTGCTTGATGTTGGCAGAAGTTTTGGTGGATTGTTGGAAACAAAAAACTGATTAGAGTGAAATCAAGAGAGAATTGGAGTAGAGGAAATAGAAGTCTTGAATACAGGAAATTCTTTGAGCTTTGCTGAGCAGGGAATGCAAGATGGAGTGTACCTCTCGAGGAACGAGGAACAAAATTTCCCTTTTTTAAAAAATTGTGGTATTTTAACATGCTTATAGGAGGAAGGAAATTATCCAGTGGGTAGAGAACAATTTTTGACAGGTGAGAGAAGGGATGCTTGTGAGAGTGTTATCATTGGGTAGTCAAGAATGGAGGTACAGAGGTTCCCAGCAAAGGGACTGAGTAGTGAATGTAAAGTTCAATTCAACCAGAAAGATGGTGAGCTATGTGCACAAATGTAAGCAAGTGGATAGACACGGTGATTGAAGAAGACTAGCTTCTTGCTCCATTTTTCCAAGGAGTAAGAAGCAAGGTGGTCAGCTAAGATTGAAGAGCAAAGCGAAACTGGAAGTTTGATAGGACCTGGCCAGCATCACAGGGGCGGTCTATGAAAGAAGATTGGGTTTCGTTCCCAAGTCCAGTTACGTAGAGCACACAAGGGCTCAAGCCATGAAATCAGCATACTTTTATAAACAACTGAAACAAATGTATTCACTTTTTTGCACTCATGGATTCACCACTTATTTCTTAATGTACATTTATTGAGACCCTGTGATCGATCCTAGAAAAATGACAACTTTAAGTCATAGTCACTGAGCTCATAGAAAAGCCTATAATCCAGTAGGGGAGACAGATGAGGAAAAAAATTACCCTTCTCTTCATTTATGTAGGATACGTGTCATCTTTTCTGTGACCATCCTTACGAGATATCTTGAGACATTCGCCACTTCAAATATTCTGTTTTGTTCTACTAATAAGCACTATCGATTGTAATGCTACATGTTTCTATTCTTGCTTCAGAAAATGTGATACCCATCCCAATTACTGAGGCATGTTCAAAATGCTGAGAGAACACAGAATAAGGAATGATTCATTCTAGCTAGAGGGTTAAAGATTCATTTAAGCAAAGTCTTGAAGAGTGAGTTAAAAAGACAACTCCATGCCATATACCGGAAAGAAAATGTATAAAATCTTAGAGGCATGAATCTGGACAGATACGCTGAGACTAACTTGCTAATGGAGACTCTTCAAATAAGTAGAAATCATTCACTGCATTGTTTTTACTTTTGTTTTTAAGCAGAAAAAAAATAGCATAGTTGGATGTTGTCTTGGGTAGACCAGATAGATGGCCACATGGGAGGTAGATGGAAGACAAGACCAGGAAGGTGTCAGATGATACAATTAAAAGGCTGATGAGGATCTGCAGTGGAACAAGGACAGTGGTGGCAAAAGGGATGAACAGATTAAAGAGACTTTTTTTTTCAAAAGTGCAATTGACAAGGCTTGCTGAAAGACTTATTAAGGGGGATAAAGGAGCACAGGGCATTCAAAGATTTCCCAACATTGTCTACATTTCCAGACTGAGTGGGAAGCGATAGAGCTGACCGAGATAGAAATTATAGGAAATATGATAAGTCTCTTTTCTGTTTGTTTGGTTTTCTTTTTTCTTTTTAGATATAATGAGGTTTGAATTTTAGCATTATGTTTGATTTGTAGATGTCTATTGGACAGTGGAAATAAGGAGAATGCTTAGGAGACAAGCAATGGAAATTATCACTGGGTAAGTGCCAACTAAAACCTTGGGGGATAATGAACTCACTGAATATTTATTTCTGCAATGAGACAAGAAGACTGAAGGCTGACTTGGAGAGAGAATACTAGTATAATTAGGAGGCAAGTCAAGATGAGCCTGTGAAAGAACAAGATCAACTTGTCAAATTCTCCATGGAAGCTGGAAGCCAGGCTTCAGCTCAAGCCTGAAGCCATGTGTCAAACAATGGTGACTTGGAGCACAGCTTCAGTTGGCACCATGCATGAAAGAGAAGGAACACTTAACAACAGGGGTGAGGATCACGCATGTGTCAAAATAAAAGGGGAGTAAAACACATTATGTATCCAAAGTTACAGGAATAATATTTAGACGAATCAGTCCAAGGTAGGGAAAAAAGTGGTTGAGACCAGAGAGACTTTATACTCAAATTCAAATAACTATCCTGCTCAGATCTAGCTTATATACCACAATAGCTGTTCCACTTGCAGGAAAATAAGACGGGAGAGGAGGTGGTAGAATGAAGACCAGTGATATGTAACTTAAAAGATTTTGGTCACTTTGTTAAGGATGATATATTCTAAAATATAAAATGTATCCTATCACCATATGAACAGACAATTCTCAAAAGAAGACATTTATGCAACCAACAACCTTATGAAAAAAAGTTCCTCATCACTGGTCATTAGAGAAATGCAAATCAAAACCACAATAAAATACCATCTCACAACAGTTAGAATGGAGATTATTAAAAAGTGGCGATTATTATTAAAGGAAACAACAGGTGCTGGTGAGGATATGGAGAAAAAGGAACACTTTCATGCTGTTGGTGGGAGTGTAAATTAGTTTAATCATTATGGAAGACAGTGTGGCAATTCCTCAAGGATCTAGAACCAGAAATACCATTTGACCCAGCAATCCCATTACTGGGTATATACCCAAAGGCTTATAAATCATTCTACTATTAAGACACATGCACACGTATGTTTATTGCAGCACTATTCACAATAGCAAAGACTTGGAACCAACCCAAATGCTCAACAATGATAGATTGGATAGAGAAAATGTGGCACATATACACCATGGAATACTATACAGCCATAAGAAATGAGTTCATGCCCTTTGAAGGGACATGGATGAAGCTAGAAACCATCATTCTCAGCACACTAACACAGGAACAGAAAACTAAACATCACATGTTCTCACTCATAAGTGAGAGTTGAACAAAGAGCACACATGGACACAGGGAGGGGAACATCACACACTGGGGCCTGTTGGGGTGTGGGGGACAAGGGGAGGGAGAGCATTAGGATAAATACCTAATGCATGTGGGGCTTAAAACCTAGATGACGGCTTGATGGGTGCAGCAAACCACTATGGCACATGTATACCTATGTAACAAACCTGCGTAGTCTGCACATGTATCCCAGAATTTAAAGTAAAATAATAATAATAAAAAAGTATTCTATCACCCTTAACCAAGCTTCCTCTTGAAAACATAGCAAACAACCCCCAAATATACAGCTTTACCTAAATCCCTGTGCATTGTGTTGGTACAAGAACGAAAGACAAATACAAGAAGGAATATTGCTACTCCTCAGTTTCTCTTTCTAAATTGTTCTCTAAAAAGGCTCTATGCACAACTTTTAGGAAGAAACCATTCTGAATCTAATCATCTAAACTCATCGCATTGCTTTTTCCTTCAAACTGCACAGTTTTAAAAAGATAAAAACAATAAGAATAATTTTGATGTAGCTCTTTTGCATGTAAGTGATTTTTTTACTGCACCATTTTATTCAACTTCCCAATAATCCTACAGAATTGATATTATTATTATCATTATTAATATGTGTAAGCAAAGCTTCAGGACAGGGTAATATATTTATCTTCAGGATACCTGGTTAGGAAAAGGCAGTGCCAAGGTTAATAGAATCCAGGTGATGTGACGTCTATGCTCTTTGCACTATGTTATTTTACTTGTTCAATAAATAAAGCCTGGACCCATAGAGGCTTTCTTTAATTTCACAAGAAGCAAATTGCTGTATTAACTGAGCTATTTCCCCTAAATGTGACAAATCAAAGTTGAGAAAGATCATGTCATTTTGTATGGGTTAGTGTTCAACATTTAAGTAAAATAAGAAGCTTTTATTATCTCATATTATAAAGTATATAACAAATAATAAAAGCATTGAAAAAGAAAATAAAGTAGCATTTTAAATAGTACAGTAAATTCCCTCTGAAATTCTATTCGAGTGGCTGTGTGCTGCAAACAATGAATGTCAGGTTTTAAATAGTTGGACACTGGTGAAATGCGTGAAAGGAATGTATGAAAGATTTTGAGGGTTTTCTGACCATTTAAAAGGATCCTGGAGAGAACTATTAAATAATTAGTTGAGAGCCACAGAGAAACATAAACTAATAGAACAAAATTTGTAAATGTCTGCAGATTATATATTTAAAATAAAACACATTGTACTGTTGTTCTTAAAATATTTAAGGGATGTTTTAGGAGTATTTTGACAAGATTTTAGCATTTTAATTTTTATGCAGACTTGGGACATAATATTTGGGAAAAGTTGTATACTGATACTGTTAACATTTTCAAACCAGAGTTTTAAAAACTAGGATTGAAGGAGACACGGGATGCTGAAGACATTGTATGATTTGTGAGAGAATAGTTACGTAGAAAAAATGAAAAATATGATACACAAATCCCACAAAACGATTGCGGAGTCCTTGTGTCAAATAGCTCATTGTTAAGGAGAGAGACTCTTTTTTTTTTTTTTGACTTTAAGTTCTGGGATACATGTGCAGAACATGCAGGTTTGTTACATAGGTATACATGTGTCATCATGGTTTGCTGGACCTATCAACCCGTCATCTAGATTTTCAGCCCCGCGTGCATTAGATATTTGTCCTAATGAAGGAGAGGGACTCATATGAGCCCCTTCCTCCTTACTTTACTTCTAAGCAGCAGGAACTCAAATCTGCTTTCCACTTTATTTCCACTATATGAACCATGTTTGCTGTCAATGCAGATATCTATGTCCTTATGGTGGTTACTGGATTAACCTTTCAATTCTGTAAAGCTACTGAAGATTAAGAAAAATATTTTTTTTCTGTCAACCCTGGTAAAAGAAAAACCTTAGCTGAATTAAATTTAACGGAGTTTAGTTGAGCAAAGAACAATTCGCCAACTGGGCAGCCTCCCAAGCCAGAGTAGCCCCAGAGGCTCCAGCGCAGCCAGGTGGTGGAAGGAGATTTCCGGACAGAAAAAGGGAGGCGACCTGCAGAAAACATAAGCGAGGCCCGTACAGAAACAGCGAATTGGTGATAGCTTGGATCTGCCTTATTTGAACACGGTTTGAATGGTTGGTCGCCTTCGATTGGCCAAAACTTAGTGATTGACACAAAAGTAGGCTGTAGTCTGTTTACTACTCCATTTGGGTTACAGTTCACGATGCAGAGAAACCTTTAGGCCAAACTTAAAATAGAAGTGAGACAGCCAAGGAAAAAGAGGTTTCTGGAGAACCTCCCACGAAGAGTGTGCGCTGCGATGAGCCGCAGGAGTCTGCGCCCTCTGCAGTGATGACGAGCCTGGCCTCTCCTGCTCCAGAGTGGTACCCGGGATTCAGTCTGCGAGATGAGGGCCTGCAGACAGAAACAACAGGAGCCTCTCACTTTGCAGAGGTTTTTTTTCCTTTTCACCCAATAAATGCCACCCTTCTATGTCCGCAAGCCTGATCTTTCCTGGTAGTGTGACAAGAACCCTGTTTTTAGCTCAACTAAGGAGAGAGTCCTACGATGTAAGGAGGCAGCTTTAGGCTAAACTTGATCTAACAACCCTCACGAGTTCCTAGTTGAATGAGAACTCTGCAATAAAAGAGAGACTAACAGCAGAAAAAAAAAAAACACGAGTTTATTGATATGTTTATTTCATATATATGTAAAAGATACCCAGGGAATGAGTCATTCTCAAAGAGGTGGCTTTGAATTTCAGCTTATATAACATCTTTGACAAAGAAGAGTAAGTTTTTAGAGAAGTGATAGGACAAAGAAAAAGGAATTCGAGTCTCCAGGGACAGCAGATTGCGGGAAAGCAAACACACGGCAGATAAAGGCTAGTGAGGAAAGCTTGTTAATGAAGATTACTCTGGTGCCATCTCCAGGCTGACAAGTGTCTAAAGCTGTTTTCAGCGGTTAACCTTTGTTCTCCCTGGTAGAGAGGGGAGGCAGGATGCCTTTTCTCTTTGTAAATTTATGTCCTGCTTTTAGACAAATAGAGGGAGAATGGAGAGTTTTCCTGAGCCTACTTCTACTCAGTTGCCTTCAGATCAAAACAATCATTATGCCAAAGAGGCATATATTGGGGTGGCATATTCTAGTCTCCCATACTACCATTTTCTTTATACTAGGGGTTTCCACTTGGGCTGGCATTTGAATAGATTTGGAAAGCTGTGTCTTTATTCCATATATACATTTTGCCTGGGGAACTTTTCCATATATGAAAAGGGATTGTTTTAGTCTCAAGCTACTTTCCATATATGGAAAAGTAATTAAGGCATTTGTTGATGTTGGCGGTGGTGTTTTCCTTACTGGATATCTAATTACTATTTCCATAGGGTGAAACAAGGTAGCTCTGAACTATACCAGGATAAAGCACTTCTGAAAGTCCAGACTTTATGCTTTCACTATTCTTATTGGCTAAAATGGTGGCCAAGGGCAATCCAGACTGAGAACTTTTGTCAGCCACAGAACTGACACCATGACACTTGGATAAATCGCATGTTAAGCCACGCTTGGCCATTATACTTCCTGCCTAGAGTTGTGACAAATCATAGACTTCAAAACACCATCATGGGGGAAAAATGAGTTCTTTAGGAAAGAACAGTATTTGTCTTCCTCAAGTATAACTCATCATTAAGAAAAAGTGTCTGGAAAAGAAAATAGTTCTTGAATTGACATTGTAACTTTGCCCCTTTTATTAACACCAGAACGGAATTATTTTTAAGGAAAATCTGCATGCTCTTATTAGTTCTCTTGATCACTGCCAATCTATAATTAGTGAAGTAGCAGCTTGTATAAAAGATTTTAGAAATGCATCATGCAGACAGGAGACTCTTGAAAGGCAATCGATGTCTTCAAAAATTTTAAGATACATTTTTAAGTTATGTTAGCCAAAAATATTTTTATAATATCTATAAAAAAGCCCTAAGTAGATGTGAATAAAAGGAGAAAATGCAAGTATTTGGCTTACTTGTTAAAATATTCTACAGAAAAGATGTTGATTATCAAGCAAGTTTTAAATAATAATTGTACTTATTACCTAAGAGGGTATATCTCATCTGATTATGTGTTTTTCCAACAAAAACAAAATCAAAGCAAAAACAAAGCAAACCGTCGTGAACATATTTCAAACTGTTAAATGGAATGCTTGCCTGCTTTATCACAAACATTGACTCAGATTCTTTCTCAATTCTAGCCAAAAATCACCTTGTAGCTCTCAAATGGAGGACTCGCTGTCTAATGTTAACTTTTTTTTAATGGTGCTAATTTGCTTCTTTAACAATAAGATCAGGTACAAATTGACATATAGAGTGCTTAGCCTTTAGATGAGTTTTCTTTTTTCCTGGAACAATCAATTTCATTTTACATATATTACCTCATTGATCTTTAACATTGTTCAAGGATGGTATTATCTACATTTTGCAGATGAGCCTCAAGAAAACAAAACAAAACAAAACCCTTGACTCCATCTTAAGATTCAACTGCTACTGTGTGTCAGTTATATGTTAATAGCTTTAGCAAAATTTGAAATTTGCACCCCTTATATCCCCAAAGAGATTATTCTGCATTGGCTGCTGCCGGAGATAGTAAGACCCATTCATCGGTTTCCATTTGTTGTTCTAATTTTGTTGTCCTCAGAATGCCACATGTAAACAGCATGAGCTATGTTTTTACCTGAAAGTAAAACTCAAGGTAACTTTGGTCTTTTGACTGGGTATGCAGAACTTCATGCTGAAAAGAAAGTGTGGTTGATTGATAAAACCTCTAGATGTTTCATTTTTTAGTAAAAGCTAATCTTTAGATAGATTTCTCAGTGAAGGTAACAGCTTGCCTTGACAACTTGGTGAGCATAGTATCATCATTTCACACAAAATATATGGCAGGTATTAATTTTCAGTGTCAGATCAATTCATTGACCACAACTATCAAGAGCACAGAGAGACTGGACAATTAATTCCTTTTTGACATGAAATTACTGTATAATAGAACTGCAGCCTTCACTCTTTCTCCAACCAATTGTCTAATACTGTGCTTTCAGAGGTCATTGAAAGCACAATGCATAAAACCTTTGACCAAAACTCTTTTCATGTTTCTACTATGCTTGTTTGTTGATTGGTTTATATCGAATCATTGTTTTCTTTTAAATTGCTCTCCCATCTTTCCCAAAGTGCTATTTCTAGAGTAGAAACACCAGAAAAGCATGAATTTAACATTCCTCACCTCCTCCTCTGCAATTCGGTAGATTTTTCTTTTACATGACTGTCTGCATTGCTTGTACACAATACCTAAACTGATTTTATACACATATACACACACGCCACATATTCTTGAAATATATATATTCTTAAAATGTGTGTGTGGGTGTTTGGGGGTGTATGTGTGTGGGTGTGTGTGTATATATATATATATATATATATATATATATGTAAATTTGGTTTTGGCTGGTTCCTGTCAGAAGTGGTCAGCCTCCTAAGGCTTGGAGTTTGGTATCCTAAAGCTTATCCCTAAGAGGAATTTGACCTCTGAGAATTCAGCTTTAAGATATCAAAGCTATTTTATTTCAGAGGTGTCACCGAAGAGTCAGATGAGGTTATTGAATGGCCTTTACCACACCACCCACCTCTATATATCTAGCTTAATGCCTGCCATGCAGTGGCCATTCAATGAATGCTTGTTAAGTGAATGAATGAGTTCCTTTTAAAGACATTGTGGTAATGTCTAATTTACATGAATTGATTTCAGCAAGTTGCGAGCAGATCGTATTTGTCAATGTTAGTCATGTTCGCTTCCAGTTAACAAAGGTGGTTTTTATATGTCCCTGGGAGTGTTGAGGAAGCAGGCACTCTATGCTGTGGGATCCGGGTGGCATGAAGGATGAAACAGGCATACATGAGAGGCAGCCTGGCATAGGAGTTACGAATGTGGGCTTCAGAGTGAAAGTGCCCCGGTTTGAAAATTGATTCTACTCGGGACTAGCTCTGGGACCTGGGACAAATTATTTACACTCTCTGTTTAAGGAGATAATAATAATAGTATCAACTTTGTAGGTTTAAAATGAGAACATCAGGTGAGTTAAAGCAACTAAAACAGTTCCTGACACAAAGTAAGTTTGTGGACCAGGAAAAGCAATGAGAATACTTCCAATGTTGGTCTCCAGTTACAAAAACACCTCTTCTTCATTAAATTTTACTTTTAAAAAATAATGCTCCTGTTTTCTCGCCCAGCTCATTGGGCTTAAATGCAAATATTGAAATAAATGATTTTCAAGCATATTTAGCCTCCTGGCTTGTCTTAGCAGTAAATGCAGATCAGTTTCCCACTATTACAAACTCTTCTCCTGGGAAATCCTTCTCAAGACCCAGCAGGATGTCTTCACACACAGGAGTACTCAAATGCCTGATGGGAATCCTGAAGTCTCTCCAATCATACAGTCATACTAATAATAGCAAGATTGCTTGAATGCTTATCATGTGGCAGACACTGTGCTAAATGCTTTGTGTGTATGACACCACTGCATGCTCTGTACAAGACTGAGGTGTATAGCCCCATAGGACCCAGTGAAGTCCTGTTGTCCTGGGCCACCTGACCACTCTGTCTGTAGCAAAAAGTCTGGAGAGGCGGGAGGCAAACTGTCTTCAAACAGCCCACATGAAGCTGGTGATAATTCCAGGTTTTTCCCGTGAGTCCCAAGAGTCCACTGTAGGCCTCTCAATGGGGCTCTGTGGCCCTCAGTGCCCAGGAACTCCTCCCTGCGAATCCCAATGTTCTTAAACTCACATTGAGCCTTCTTCTCTGAACTAACCTTCAGCCTCAACTATCTGATTGATACTTCAACCACCCTTGGTCTGAGTTCATTACCCACTGAGCTTCTAGAATTATCTCCTAGAAATAAAAGATACTGCTCATGGCCCATGATTAAGGAAGTTACTGATCCATACAGAGTGCATTTGGGCTAGAATTCAAATTCACAATATTTAACTCAAAGTGGTAGGTTTTGAATAGCCTTGCACAGGTCTCTCAAAAACTATTTTCCTTATTGCCTATCTGCCACAGTGCCAAATATTTTGCCATTTAAAATTTAATCATTTGAGTCTTAAAGGTGTTCTATCTTTTCTACCTAAAAGACTGTTAAGAGTTTCAAGAAAATTTGCAGATTCCCTATACTATCTGCATCATCTCCAGTACCATTTCTGTAGGTCACCAATTATGTAAGTGTGAGACTCTAGTACCTTATTACATTTAATCTCTTATATTGAATCTTCAGATTAAATCTGCAGACCACACTTACTATAACAATCTCAAGAGGAAGAAACAAAGCTTTAAAAAGGTCACATAGCTTTGGGGCAGCTAAGAAGTAGATCTGAGTGACTCAATAACTATCTATTGCGTTTCCATATTACCTCCTCAAATTTGGTTCACGAAATTTCTGATTTTAAATTAAAAGTTTAAATTTGCCCAAATAAGCTTTCATACTCACTTTTTCTCTCTCTACCTAGTTTTAATTCTGTATAAACATGGACCCTGCTCACCAGTAGTTTCAAAGAGTTTTTTAAATGTCAGGAGTTGAGATGAGATTTCATGACTCTCCAGTCTCTTTACAGGTCATTAGTCCAAAATACTTTTAAGGCCAACCCATAGCCCACAGTGACTCCAAATGCCAATTAAACAGATGCCCACCCTTGATAATATCTGCTTAAAACCCAAAGAGTAAATCTTATAAGTAACTCTGCAGATTTGACTATTGAAAGACTAATGGGTCCATATAACATAATCTTCTTCCAACTTCTGGGCTTATGAAAGCCCTAAAAACAAATTAACTTTAATGTTTTTCCAAGGTTTGTTAACCTTGCTTGCTCAACAGCTGCTCTGCTTTCATAATGAAAGAGAAACGAAGCTGTAATGGCCCTAAGGTTGCCAAAATTTGGGGGTGAACAAGCATCCTGTGCTCTTCAGAACAGTCTCTCTCCATGAAGTATGATTGTCAGATTCCAAAAGTCTCAGGACATTTACATCTCAGCAGTGATGAATGCCATAGATATACAGCAAATAGGGCTGCAGTGAAATTTAATGTTCACTTTCGATGCTCCGGTTCTTATTAGAAAAGGTCACCGATTGTCCTACTCAGATGATTAATGCAGACTCTTGCCTCTTTATGGGATATTTCTGCAATATGTGCTGCCTAAGTGACTGTTTGTTCCTCATTTAAGACTCTACCAGTGTTTAATACTCAACATGAATTTAGATTGGTGGAAAAAATGCCGCTTTTCAGCTTCACGTTTTGTAGATTGCCCTGTTAAAAGGAAGCTTAAATCACAAGGTCCAAAGAAAGCTTGAAGCCCATTTTCATAAAATTTACCCCAGCAGTTTTCTTTAAATTTATGCTGATAGCGTAATTACTACAATAAACAAGCCCGTTTTCAGAGGTGCTTGGAAAATGCAAGCCAGAAGTATTTTCTTTCCGAAATTGATTAAATCCTATCAGACCAAAGTAGTAGCAGTGATCCCTAATTTCTTGTGTTACAAAAAACAAAATTTCTTAAAACGTAAATCTTCTGTACCTTACCTGCAAATGAGTATAACGTGGACACACAACACCACTTGTGATATATTTTGAGGTTAAGAAACTTGTTTTAATTTGTTACTTCCTGAAAAACAATAACAGATTTTATATTCTCTCCTTATATCTATCCAAAGATCATTCCTTAGAGGAAGGAACTTCTCAGCATCAACCATACCAATTTAAACACCTGGGTTTCTATTGCTCTTGAGGTTGCTCTTGCCTCTATTTCTGCTCTTACTTCTTATTTCCCCAAATTGGAGAGTCCAGAAAGTACTAACTGCCTGAAGTTCATTTTTATATCACTTTTACTCACATAACATTCAAGCAGCTGTGCAAATCCATTACCAGGTTTCTACCGCTGCCCAGGAAAATTTCTACAGAATCCTGAATTATAAATGGAGAAAGAATATTTTCTAGAGGGAGCTGATCTGGAATAATTTGCCCCACCACTCAAATGGCTTTTTTCTCTGTGGCCTTCTTTTTTTCCCAGCCTACTAATGGGTTTGCTGTTGAACTGCTACAAGTCTGCTCCATGTGAGTTACATTTCATAGCATTACCAAGTTCAATACCTATAGGCCAACTTGTTTTGGGTTCTGGCACTGATGTTGGTCACAAAGAGCTGATCAAATTGTCAACAGTCAATGTGAAAGAGTCGATTAGATAGATCCAGCCCAGAGGCAGTAGAAAATGTAGGCAGTAAAATAAGATTTTCTTTTTCTTTTATGAGCTGGTCCTGTTTGCAAAGGGGTTTAATCAGTTCGCTTTAAATTTCATTGCCTAAATTTGTGACTGGTCATAAGAAGAAGCAAATCTGATAAGAAGAAAAAAATAACAGGTACTAGAGAATAATTAAAATATGTCCTTTTGTTTAAAATATGCAAGTGATGTCAAAGCCTCCCAATTATGTGTAAGCTTTTAAGCATAACTTCAGAACTGAAATGGATATGTAAACAATTGTTTCATCTTTACCATAAAAATATCTGGCTTAAAAATGAATGTTAAACATCCAAATTGGAAAGAAAAATGTAAAATTATCTTTTCTCAGATGATATTATCTTATATGTAGAAAACTCTAAAAATATTGTCATAAAAACCTATAAGAACTAATAAATAAATTCAGGAAAGTTACAGGCTCCAAAAGCAACACACAACATACAACTGCATTTCTATAAAGAAACAAAGAAAAATCCAAAAGGAAAATTAAGAAAACAATAGCATCATTGTTTACAATAGCATCAAAAGAATAAAATACTTATAAATAAACTTAACCAAGGAGACAAGAAATTTGTACACTGTTTACTTTCTAAAATAATCATAATGTGGTACTGGCATAAACACAGATATAAAGACCAATGGAATAAAATAAAGAGTCTAGAAATAAACACACGTGTATGTAGTCAAATAATTTCTAACAAGGGTACCAAGACCATTCAATAGGGAAAGTACAGCCTTTTCAACAAATGGTATTGGGAGAACAGGATATACTTCTTGCAAAAGAATGAAGTTGAACTCTTACCTTACAACATATACAAAAATGAACTCAAAATGGATCAAAGTCCTAAATGAAAAAATTAAAACTCCCAAGAAAAAAAAAAACTGCGAGGTGCGGTGGCTCACACCTGTAATCCCAGCACTTTGGGAGGCATAAGTGGGTGGATCATGAAGTCAGGAGATTGAGACTATCCTGGCCAACATGATGAAACCTTGTCTCTGCTAAAATTACAAAAATTAGCTCAGTGTGGTGGCACGTGCCTGTATTCCCAGCTACTCGGGAGGCTGAGGCACGAGAATCACTTGAACTCAGGAGGTAGAGGTTGCAGTGAGCCAAGAAAGGGCCACTGCACTCCAGCCTGGCAACAGAGCGAGACTTCGTCTCAAAAAAAAAAAATTAAGAAAAAATTAGGGGAAAGGATTTATAACACTGGATTTGGAAATAACTTCTTGAATATGACATGAAAACTTTGGATGCAAAAGAAAACATAAATATTCTGATTGTATAATCAATTCCTAAAAGTTCAATAACAACAAAAAAGCAACCTATTTTAAAAATGAGGAAATAGAACAGGTGCAGTGGCTCACACCTGTAATCCTAACACTTTGGAAGGCCAAGGCAGGAGGATCACAGGATTTCAAAATCAGCCTGGGCAACATGTTAAAACCCCATATCTACAAAAAAATACAAAAATTAGCTGGATGTGGTGAGACATGCTTGTAGTCCCAGCTACTCAGGAAATTGAGGTAGGAAAATCACCGGAGCTTGGAAAGTTGATGCTGCAGTGAGCCAAGATGCTGCAGTGAGCCAAGATTGTGTCACCACACCCTAGCTTGGGCAATGGGAGTGAGATCCTCTCTAAAAAAAAAAAGGAAAAAAGAATGAGAAAATGATGAAGCACATGAAAAGATGTTCAACATCAGTAATCATTAGAGAAGTCCAAATCAAAACCACAATGAGATATTACTTCACATTCATTAGGATGTTTTTGTTTTTCTGGTTTGCTTGTTTGTTTGTTTTTAAAGAAACTGACAAGTGTTGAAAAGAATATGGTGAAATTGGAAACCTTATATGTTGCTGTTAGGAATATAAAATGGTGAAGTCATCTTGGAAAACAGTTTGATATTTCCTCAAAAATTAAACATGGGGGTTACCATAGAACCCAGCAATTCTATCGCTGGGTATATACCCAAAAGAAATGAAAACTTAGGTTTACAAAAAACTCGTACATAAATATTCAAGTAACATTACTCATAATAGCCATAAAGTGGAAAAAAACTCATGTCAATCAAGCAATTCACAGATACACAAAATGTGTTATATTCATCTAATGAAATATTATTCAGCTATAAAAATAATAAAGTGCTGATATATGTTATAACGTGAATGAACTTTGTAAACATTATCATATGTAAAAGAAATCAGGAACAAAAGGTTGTATATTATATAATTCCATGTATGTAAAAGACCCACAGTAGTTAAATCCATGGACAAATCCATAGACAAAATGTAGCTACTAGAAGCTAGAGAGAGTGAGGAATAAGGTTTGATTGTTAATAGGTACAGAATTTCTTTTTAAAGTGATGAAAATGTTCTAGAATTAGATAGTGGTGGTGACTGTAAAATGTTGCCGATGTAATAAAAACTACTTTAAAATTGTTTACTTTGCGCATGGTGGCTCACACCTGTCATCCCAGCACTTCGGGAAGCTGAGGCAGAAGGATCTCCTGAGCTCAAGAGTTCCCAACCAGCCTGTGGAACGTAGTGAGACCCTGTCTCTGCAAAAATTTTAAAAATTAGCCATGCATGGTGGTGCACACCTATAGTCCCACCAACTCAGGAGGCTGAGGAAAGAGAATCACTTGAGCCCAGGAGTTTGAGGCTATAATCATGCCACTGTCCTTCAACTCGGGAGTACAGTGTAAGACAGAGTGAGACTCTGTCCCTAAAGAAAAAAAAAGTATACATTATCAGGGTGAATTTTATGGTATGTGAATGATATCTTAATTTTTTTTTTAAAGTTATAGAGCTTAATAAAACCCAGATCCAGATATACTTGGCTCAATCTGAAGAACATCCACTTGCCTGTTGGATTGACCTCCGAGTTTCTTCTACCACACTCCCAAGAAGATATAGGCAGAGTCAAGACTGGCTGGTGACCAGGGCTGCTGAAAGCAGTTAAGAACCCAGGTACAAAACTGGGAAAATACCTTCACCCCATAATGGTGGATAGGCTGAAACCTTCACCTGAGATTTGCATTTATTCATGGCACTATAGTACCAGAATTACTCCCAGACCACCAGGCTCAGCAATTTGTATTCACCTTCTCATCTTTATTAGTCTTATTGGTACCTTGGTGAGGGGCTACATATAAGGAACCAAGTTAGAATAATAATGTATTTGGAAGTAACATGGCAGGAGGTTGACACTTACAATTCGTACATTTTTATGCATGCTCTTGTCCAGGAGGATGCCACTTGAGTCCTACTCAATTTATGAGGATAGAGCTCAGAAATTCACATTTTTAATAAGTATTGGTGATTTGCTTTAAACATAGGTTTGATAGTCATTGTTTAATTTTTCTTCTCACTTTATATTTTTTAAAAAATGCCAAACCTATGGAAAAGTGAAAAATATATAGAACAATGGATTTCCATATGCTATGGTTTGAATGTGTCCCACAGATTTCATGTGCTAGAAACTGAATTCCCAATGCAGCAGTATCGAAAGATGGGGCCTTTAAGAAGTGACTGACTCATGAGGGCAGTGCCCTCATGAATGGATTGATTCATCCATGGATTCATGGATTAATAGGTTGTCGCAGGAGTGGAACTGGTGGTCTTATAAGAAGAGGAAGAGACCTGGGCTAGCACACTTAATACTCAGCCCTACACCATGGGCTGCCCTGGACCACCTTGGAACTCTTCAGAGACTTCCACCAGCAAGAAGACTCTCACCAGATATGACCCCTTGACCTTGGACTTCTCAGCCTCCATAACTGTAAAAATACATTTCTTTTTAAATAACTTACCCAGTTTTAAGTATTCTATTATAAACAACAGAAAACAAACTACTAAATAAAGTTTATGTGTCTTAAATTAGATTCATTAATTGTTAACGTGTTGCCACATTTTCTTTCTATCTGTTCTCTCTCTTTCATCAACTTGAGAATAAGTTGCAGTTGTAATGAAACTTCAGCTTCTATCACCTAAAAACAAAGACATCCTCCCTTATCACCATAATTCAATTGTTACATTCAGGATATTCAACATCAGTACTTGAATATCATCAAATTAGAACCATATTTATACTTCCCTAGCTGTCCCAATAGTGTCCTTTATAGTTTTTTCGTTCTTTTGGATCTAGGATTCAGTCAAGGATCACACATTCCAATTAGTTGTCACATTTTTTTCTCCTTTAATCTGGAACAACTCATTCATCTTTTTCTTTTTCCCTCTTGTCATTGACATCTTTGGAGAATGTAGAATTATTGTTTCAAAGAATGCTTGTCAATTTGGATTTGCTTCATTATTTCCTGAGGATTAGACTTAGGTTAAATGCCTTAATCAAGATAATCTGTAATCTTTTGTCCATTTTTAAAGTAGGTTTTATCACTTAGTTAACGTGGTATCCACCAGATTTCTCTAGTGTAAAGGTACTTTCCCTGTTTGTAATGAATAAAATAATCCGACAGGTAATACTTTGAAACTGATCATTTTTTCTTATTTGGAAAAAATTTTAACCAGCCTGTCTTCTACTATTAACTCAACAATAACAGACCTCTGTGTAGATTTTTGTACTTATACTAGAAATCATCAAACCTTACTTACATCCTGGAATTTAATTGTAATACTTCTCTCTTAAGGTTTCCTTTGTATCTTGAACATAGCCTCAAAGTTATCTATCTTTAATTTTTTTTCTACGTAACTAAGAATTAATATACAGATACACACACTTATTTCTTAAACAATTTTATGCTTCTAAAAATTAGTGTTTGGCAGCAATGTTTCCCTAGTTCACAATTCTCTAAACACCTTAATTCATTAAGTGCGATAAACAACTGGCTGTTAACATGTTTATCCTTGTATTTTTAGTCCTCTTATACATAGAAAGGTTATTTTGTTCTTTCTCATAAATCCTATGGATGTTGAAAAATTTTAAAGAAAGACTGATTCGTTTTTTCAGTAAGTGAAAAGATGATGCATTTTAACCTATCTTTTAAGCATTGCTGAATTTCCATTGTTGCTTTAGAATGCAATGTCATACAGGTTTTAAATATACTAGAGAAAATAATGTGACAAATGGAATGCCTGGCGTTGACTTTGAATGCACCTTGTCCCAACCCTTTTTCATATAGGTAGACATTTGACTATTTAATCTTACACATTCAAATAAGATTATCTATTTGGCTGTAATAAGTATGTTTTGTCATAACAAGACTGCAAATTTTTCACTTATTTCATTTAAACCTACCTTATCATGTCTCATACTGTGCCAGATACCCTGAGAGACCTCAACTGTAAATGGAGTTCTATTATTTAAGCGGCATTAGGATTTATTTTCCCCCAGGAAGATACATTAGCTTATAAAGCACCTGATTCTCCCTGTAGGTCCTTCCCATTTGGATGAGTGTCCCCTCTCTTACGTTGGTCTACTTAGCGGATGACAGGCTGGTGAATGGGATCTGTATTAGCTCAGCCATTATCAGCCCTTGCCAAGCAGGAGCACAGGGCTGCCTCGCTTGCCTTGACAGAGCCTCAGGAGCGCGCTGGTGCAAGAAGGCACCACTTGGTGGTAATTAGCGGCATCCATTGGCCTCACTTCCATACCATAAGCTACCACCCCTGTAGTTCTAGTTGCAGTGAATTCTAAAGAAACATCCCTAAGTAAGCCTTTCTGGGACTATGCTGCATTTCTCCTCTTCCTGGCAGTTTCAGGCAATTGTGAAGATGTGAGATGCCTCTTCGCTACCAGAAACTGGAGTGTTGGAGGGATAAAGCAGCCGAGGAAACCCTGGACTGCTGGCTTTCTGCCAAAGTCCCTTAGCATTTTGCTGCCCCATTTAAGTGGCAGTTATAGATGATGTTCAGTATGACAAATATTTATTAGTCATGACCTATAAGCAAAGCACAGTGTTAGGCACCGTTGGAGGTAATAAAATAAACGCAATCCCTCCCTTCAAGTAGATTACAAGCCAGAAAGGAAATAGGATAATTTTTAAAAATAACACCATTACATCTCAGATTGCGGTAAATGCTACAGAAGGAAAAAAAAAGCATGAAAAAGCTATGAAAATTTGAAAAAGGCAGAGAAAATTACCCACTAAACTGACAGCCAGGAACTATCCCTCTAGGTGTTCTGAGGATATGAGATTCCCTGAGGATGGAAGGTGATAGAAAAGCTCCTACTATTAAATGTGCTGAGAGAGTCAGGGCTCTGAAGAAGCAGGAAACACCGCAGTGGGAAGTGAGCCCCCACCACACGGGGCAGGTGTATTTTTGTAACTTTCCAAATCCAAATCAACAAGATTTAGATACACTCATGGATTCATTTCATCATTCCATATACTTTATTAAATACCAGAAACTGGAGCCTGGGAATATATCATTCCTTATGTTCTAGTAAATACTAGAAACTGGGCCAAAACCAGGGGGTGGAAAAGTTAACAACAGAGTCTAGTTGAGCATTGCAGACAAAAAAAATGCAGCAAGTTCATTGTAGCTGTCTGTGTATGTAAGTGATACATGAGATCAAAGGAGGGGAACCTCACCCATTTGGGGAGTTTCAAAGACAGAGTTTCAGAAAGAGACACATGTGGACTTAAAGTCAGCAAAGCAGTGTATCAGCCCGGAGAACAATTTGAGCTAAAGCTTGAATTCCCCACGCACTTCACTCCGACGTCTCGAGACCCTGCAACACTCAGATGCCTGTCTTTAAGGAGAACTCGATTCTCTGTTGGGCACATTAATATCAATCATCTTCACTTCCCATTGCAACATTATTTGTGCATAAGAGTATAGTATGCTGCTCAATTTAGAATGCAGTTATTTACCACAATCTAGATATATTAAATACTTATTCAAATTAAATGAGCCCTTGACTAAGTAATGTGCACTGTGATGGCCAGCTGGCCAGACTATCATGGATTTTATTTTAAATAAGAAAAGAACAGAACTATTTATGATCATTGGATTTTGTATGGCATTTGTTTAGCAATGAATTATGGGTTATTTGTAGAAGAAAAAGATCAGAGGGGTTTGAACCCTTAAATACTGTGGTAATGACCCAATTTTTAGTCTGATTTAAGAACTGCAAAGACAATCCCAGCTCTGCTCAAGATGCAGCTGAAGCTCATTTTAGATGATCAGTGAAGTGAGGGAGGTTGAACATTCTCCATGCAGCAGTTAAGTGATCTTGGCAGTACCAGAGAGAACCAAAGAGATTTGTTCTAGTTAAAAAAATGAATATTTGGAAATACTTCTGTGGCACTCGGGAACGTTTTTCTTATTTGCTAATGTGACTAAAAAATAAATTCATCACTTTTGCTCAAGTCTTTATGGAATATACTATTGAAAGGGGCTAGATGGGTTTCATAATGACATTATATTGCCAGAGTGATTGTGAGCACCTGTGCCTCCATTTGAATTGCTCCCTTGCCCAATCTCATGTGTGAAGTGGGGAACATGAAACCATCTTCTCTTCTCTGGGATTTTGTTCTATCAGTTCTTTCCTCTCTCCAGTGAATCTTCAGTCTCTTCCACTCTACTGGTTTCTTCTCAGCATGTATGCACCCTGATGTCTTTTATGTCTTTAAAATACAAGGGGTACTTTCATTAGGCATATTTCCCCTGGCTGCTCTTTCATTGCTCTTCTTCCCTTCATAGCCATGATCCTTGAAAAACACTCTGTGTTCGCCACTTAAACTCCTCTACCTTGCCTTGGCTCTCCAATTCCCTCCTCAATGCTAAAATCAATGGACTCTTCTGGACCTCCTGTTACTGACCCTTTGGTGACACCTGACTGGTGACCACACCTTTCTTCTTAAATCTCTTTCTTTTACTTCTGAAATGTCATCCCCATTTTGAACTGTTTCTGAAATCCCTGAGTATTGCTCCTCTTTTTTTACTGGCTCCTTTTTTTCCCATCTAAAATCTCAACTATTCCTGCTATTGACCTTTTCCTATCAGTTTTTACCGACCTTCAAATATCTTCTTTCACCTGGTAAATCTCAAATCTATGTTATCAGGATGAGACCATCTCCAGAGTGTCATACCTGTAATGCCACTTGCCTATGCAACAGCTCCACCTGAATGTCACACAAGCACTTCAAACTCAATGTGGCCGAAACCAAAGCCATCATCTTTCATTCCTGACTCTCTCCACCAGCTGGAATTGATTGGGCTCAACTTTGAGGAATCTTTCTTGTCTAATACTGACCTTTACTGTATGCATTTTTTACTTATCTGTTCTGCTAATCTGTGAGTGTTCTGGGGGAAAGACCTTTGCCTTATTCATTTGAGTATCCTCAGGACTTAGCAAGTTCCATAATTATTTGGGAACTAAATAAATGAGTGGGTGAAGTAAGGTGAGGTGAGGTCTGCTGCACAGTTCTACTTTTCTTGCACTAAAATAAAGCTTACCAGATTAGAGTTCCAACATGTGACTGGAGGTTCTCCCTAGAATAGCTGGTCAGTAGGAAACTCTTCTGTTTCTCCCAGCAGATACCAAAACAATGCCATGCTGCACCAGCTCTCTCCCTCCTGGGCAGGCACAAAAATGCAACCTCAGGAGAACACATAAGGAAAGAGAAGTACCCAGAAGAGTACAGATATGAGAGCTGAGTATGCTTACAGAAGATACACAGTGATATACTCCAGGGACAAATGCTAGATCTTTGTTCTACTGTAATAGTTAGCATTCAGCAGACTGCAAGCATTCAGTCCATAGTGACAGGTAACAGCCCTGAAAAATGTGAGAAGATTTTAATATTAAGGCTAAACAGCAAAAAATCTCAAAGGAAAAAGAATTTAGTTGGAAATATAAAATTGTTATTGGGTAGCATTAGGATTTCCAGCTTTCAAAACTACATATGTGGCAGTTCCAAGGACTCTTCAGAGTTTCTAGCCCATATTCAAATAAACAATTATGCAGAAGATTATTTTGAAGACACAGAGGAGGGACACCTTACCTGGTCTAAAGGTGACAAGAAAGTCCTTCCAAAGAGTGAAACCCCAGCTAAGTTTTAAAGGTTAACATTTGAGCTGGGTGATGTAAGCAGAAGGAAGAGTTTGTACGAAGCCACGAGGGAGTAAATATGACACATTTGGGGAACTAGGACAAGTTTGGCAGGACTTAAATGTAGTGTGCGTGTATGGGAAGTGGGAAATGGCTGTGGAAACGCAGCAAGGGCCAAAGTGTGAAATGCTTCGTGTGTTGTGATTTGTTGTTTGGACATACATGATAGATGGGGAGCTGTGGAAGGATTTTGAGTAGGTAAGTGACATGATCAAATTTATATTTTAGCAAGATAATTCTGGAGCAAGCACATGTGCAGAATTTGAGAGAAATAAGATAGTGGCAGGAAGACAAGTAGAAGGCCATTTACAATGAACAGACGGGAAATCAAGTTAGGGAAAGAAGGCAAAAGGATTGATTTCACAGATATCCAGGAAATTGAATCCTTAGAAACTGGTACATGATGAGAAAAACAAGAAGAGGTCTAGGATGATTTCCAGGATTCTAGTTTCATTTAGTCATTCAGAATGTGTGTGTGTGTACGTGTGTGTGTGATATGCGTGTATGTATATATATTTTAATATATATGTTACTTTGATAACATGTTCTATGTCTTGTTTGTATGTTAATAAAAATATGTTATATTTTATTTGTACATATATAATATATAATAGATAATATACTAACTATATATATTGTATAGGTATAAAACAATGAAACCTGTTCTGTGTCCCTGGCTCTGTTAATACAATAATAAACAAGACATATTTCCAGGCCTCACGTAACTCAAAGCAAAGTAGGGTTATAGGCAAGTAAACAGGGTCAGGAAAAGCACGCAGTAGGGAGTTCTAGTCCAGACTTGAGATCTGACAAAAACTATTTTTGAAAAAAAAAAAAAAAAAAAACCAGCATTTTAACTTAAATCTTAATGACAAATAGTGCTAGTTAAGCGAAACAGACTAGGAAAATATTCCTGGCAGGTGGACTAGCATGTGCAAAAGCATAGAAGTGAGAAAGCAGATCCTGTTTGTTTGGGAAATGTCCAGAAAGATGGTGTGATGACATACACCAAGAGACGGCATAGAGGAGAATAAGGAGGCTTGGTGGTGATAAGCCCATTTTCACACATGTTGAGCTAGAAATGCCCCTGGGGAGTCCAAATGGACGGATTGGGCCATGGAGTTACTAACATCGCCTAGATTGGCTGGAGAAAGATATCTGATAGACAGACAGGAGACAAAGTTATAAAGGATAGTAAGATTTCCCAGGGATAGTGCAGAGAACGAAAAGATCAGGTGAAGGACAGAATCCCAGGGAGATCTACCATTTACGGGCAAAATCTAGGAAAATATTTCCAGCAACAGAGTATCAGGAGGATAAAGAAAATGAGAAGTCATAGAAATCATGAGAGTTTCAAGGAAAAGGAATTTAGCAATACTAAATGAAGTACAGAAAAATGTAAAATAATGGCAGTAAATAATGACAGAAAAGTACCTATTAAACTGAGCCTTTCTGAGATTTTCAGTGACTGATTTGTTAAGAGCACTTTTGGTGGGTGGGAGGAAGATTAGGAGAAAATGGTAGGCGAGCAATTAAAAATGGTTTGTATAGATTATATTTTCAAGTCACTTTACTGTAATGAGCCAGAGAGAGAGATGATATCAGTGAGAGTACATGTGGGGCTGGAAAAATTTGTTTTTGTTTTTTTTGTTTATAGAGAGAGACGTAAACACATTTATTGGCTGAGAGGACTAAGCCAAAGGAGAGGGAAAAAAGGTAAAAGAGACAGAACAAGGACTTGGAAAAGACAAGGAAGGATAATAAATACATTGTGTGGAGGGTTAACCTTGGATTAAAAAAGATGGGTTGTCCTCCAGAGTTCGAAGGAAGAGGCCAAGGATGGGTGAGGAAGAAAATAAAGTGGTGGATGTGGTTCCAAAGAGTTGAGGGAATACTGATAATGAAGTCATTGTCTCAGAGTGGGGATGAGAGCAGAAGGTATGGGAGGGGCTTACCTTCCAGCCTCACTTTTCCCATTCTTTCCCCACATTTTTAACCCCAGACTAAACATGCTCCAGTTTTGTAGACATTCCAAGCCATGTAAATGGTCAAATGTCAGATTATCGGGAACACTACAAATAAACATAAAATAACCCCTGAAGCTACAGAGACTTTTATTAGTTTCTTTGATATGTCTCATTTAATAGACTAAATACATGATAAATATTTACATAGGAAAGACAGAAAAGTTTTCCCCTGAATATTAGAAATATTTGTATTTCATGCATAATAGTTTCATTTTAAAACAGTGCAAGTGGTGATGATTGTGTGCACATAGCTGTCTTCAACTTAAAATTTCAAGGATTTAAGGGTCTGATGGTTGATCCTAGCCTCCAAAAATTAAACAATGCTACAATTTCAGTTTAAGTTACTGTGTTTTTGAATATATAATAATCAATGGACAGTCTAGCAATTGCTCTTAATAAAATGTTTTATAACATATGAATCATAATATATACACTATCTAACATTTCAAATATACTTTTAACAATGATCTGAAGCAAATTATCTAAGGAGTTGGATTTTATTTTGGGGGTTTGTTTTTGGAGTGCCTGCATATGTTGCTGCAAGATGAGCAATATCTCTATTGGCCTGCAACAGGTTGGAAATTCACATGGTGCTTATGAAGGTTTGAAACTAAGTCTAGTATCATTGAATATTTTTAGAAACATCCTAACTACAAAAAAGAGAGAATTAATTACACCAGGATGGCCAGATTGCTTACATCCCAGAAGGCTGAACAAAAATTAGAAGTGAACAAAGTCAATTACAGAAATGGTCTACCCAAAACACAGGGAAGTTCAAGAAAATCCAAGATCCATTGAAATTATACATTCTCACCTCTTGTATTGCACCTCCTCTTTGTAAAGGAAATTTGTGACTAGGAAGATAGTCACCATTTTTATGATTTATTGCCAGTGAATTTATTTGCTGTTGTTGGTTGAAGTTATAATGGATTACACTGCACTTCTACAAAAGGCAAAAATAAAATATTGTTTTGTATTATTATAACATTATTTCAGGTCAAAAATTTGAAAGGGCACTGATTTGTAAAAAGTAAAACAGTGGTGAGATGATTAAAATACGATTAACGGCCTAGCACGATGGCTCACACCTGTAATCCCACTACTTTGGGAGGCCAAAGCAGGCAGATCACTTGAGGCCAGGAATAGCCTGGCCAACACAGTGAAACCCCATCTCTACAAAAAATACAAAATAGTATCAGGATATGGTGGCACATTCCTGCAGTCCCAGCTATTCTGGAGGCTGAAGCACAAGAATCATTTAAACCCAGGAGGCAGAGGTTGTAGTGAGCTGAGAAAATTTCACTGCAGTCCAGCCTGGGCAACAGAGTGACACTCTATCTCAAAAAATTAAAAATATATATATTAATAAATAATATGATTAAGTTGAGCAAAGAGTGACCCAAAAAAAGTGGCTCAAACAATATAGCTTATTTTTCAAATAAAATTCAAAGATGAGATGGCCGATACTGATACAGCAACTCCATGGTAATTGGAAACCCAGGCTCTTTATATCTTTGTTGTCCCACCACCTTCAACATGTGGCTTCTACCTCACAGTCCCAGATGGCTGCTGGATCACCACCCATCAGGTCTACATTCCAGCAAGTGAAAGAAAGAAGGATGCAAACGAGCATCTTTTACTTTTTTTTTTTTAATTGTGGTAACATATACATAATAAAATTTACCATTTTAAATGCATAGTTCAGTAGCATTAAAAATATTTCACATTGTTCTGTAACTGTCACCACCATCTATCTCCAGAACTTTTTCATCTTCTCCAACTGAAACTCTGTACTGCTTAAACACTAACTCCCCATTTCCCTCCACCCCAAGTTTTGGTAACCTCTATTTTACTTTCTGTCTCTGTGGATTCTATTTTAGGTACTTCATATAGGTGGAATCATATAATATCTGTCCTTTTCTGACTGGCTCATTTCACATAGCATAATGCCTTTAAGGTTCTTCCATGTTGTAGCATGTATTAGAATTTCCTCCTCTTGAAGGCTGGATCATATTCCATTTTTATATATATACCACATTATTTTCATCTACTCATCTGTCAATTGACAATTGGGATTCTTCCAAATTTTGGCTATTGGCAATAAGGCTACCATGAACATGGGTGTACAAATATCTGTTCAAATCTCTGCTTTCTGTTTTTTGGGGTCTATATCCAGAAATGAAATTGCTGGATCATACAGTCATTCTATTTTCAATTATTTGAGGAACCACCATATTATGTCCACAGAGGCTACACATTTTACATTCCCACCAGTGCTGCACAAGGGTTCCAATTTCTTCACATCCTCACTGACACTTGTTATTCTCAGTCTTTTTGATAATAGACATCCTAATGGATATAAAGTGCTGCCTCACTGTGGTTTTGATTTGCATTTCTGTAATGATGAGTGACATTGAGCATCTTTTCATGTGCTTAGGGACCACTTGTATATCTTCTTTGGAGAAATGTGTATTCAAGTTCTTTGCCCATTTTTAAAAATAATGTATTTTGTTTTTGAGTTGTAGGAGTTCCTTATATAGTCTGAATTTTAATCACTGTCTGTTTTAAGGTTACTTTTTGGAAATCATGCATGACTCATTTGTTTATATTACTTGGGCTACAACGAGCTGCAAGAGAAAGCTGGTAAGTGTTGTCTGTTCTAGGAGGCCATGAACCTCGCAAAAAATCAGGGGTTCTAGCATTCTGGAAGAAGTTGAGGACATATTCTGGTAAATGAGTAGTCTCCGCTGACAAACTTACATCCTTGGAATCATTTTCACCTAGGGGCTTTGTCCATAACAATAATCATTTGCTAAAAAGACTGTGGTACTGTATTGCTTGTGACCGATGTCTCAGACAGCCAGGATTCCCATAGTTTTGGGGATTAACATGCTTTTCTTCTGAATTATATACTTTTATTTAAAAAAATTATAAAGCATAATTATATACCTATATATTCATATTATTATATTTATTTTAAAACACTGTAGTTCTATAAATAAATAAGGCACCTGATGTAGAGCTCTCCTGTGTTGTTATATACTTGTTATCCTCTGAGGCTAATATAATATATAGCTGATTTTACTCTAGGCTTTAGTTCAACTTTCTTTCAATTTTCATCGGAATCCATGAATATCCAAAACTGTGTCTGATGGTGTCACATTTCCAAGTAATTTAGCAGAGTGTTGTCTGCTGTTTTTGTAAACATGTATTTTTCCTCATATGCTTATTATGTCCCTTCATTCCAATGACAAGGTGGTTGCACTGTTCAGCCATTTGAGTCAACAATTAACATGTTTAAAAATAATGCCACAGTGATTTCTCAAAGACCTAAAGACAGAAATCCATTCAACCCAGCAATCCCACTGCTGGGTATACACCCAAAGGAATATAAATCATTTTATTATATACATGCATGTGTATGTTTATTTCAGCACTATTCACAATAGCAGAGACATGAAATCAACCTAAATGCCCATCAGTAACAGACTGGATAAAGAAAATGTGGTGCATATACACCATGGAATACTGTGTGGCCATAAAAAAAATGAGATCATGTCTTTTGCAGGAACATGGAATGGAGCTGGAGGCCATTATCCTTAGCAAACTAACAGGAACAGAAAACCAAATACTGCATGTTCTCACTTATAAGTGGGAGTAAATAATAAGAACTTATGAACTACAAAAAGGAAACAACAGACACAGGGATCTACTTGAGGGGGAAGGTGGGAGGAGGGAGTGGATAGGGAAAAATAACCAATGAGTACTAGGCTTAATACCTGGGTGATGAAATAATCTGTACAACAAACCCCCATGACACAAGTTTACCTGTGTAACAAACCTGCACATGTACCCCTAAACCTGAAATAAAAGTAAAAAAAAATGCCACAAAATGCCTATTTTAGAATATGATTACTAATCAGAGTCCAGAAGGAGAATAGAGACTTTAAAAATTTAGCAACATTAGTAGTAATTAGTATTTTAAAAGATTTTTCAAATTTTAATTTACTTTGCTTTTCATCATTTCTCCCCTCTCAACTAAGGCATAATGCTAAGGGAGCAGGAGTTCCTACTGATCAAGAAAACTATGTCCACTGTCTTTTCAGACATGATCGAGATACTTTTGGAGACCTGGGTTCCTCCTGGTGAAGAACTCATTCTAAGAAGTTTGGTTCTTAGAATAGGATAGATTAGGATTAAAAAGAGAGAGTGATTTTTTTTTTGAGATGGAGTTTTGCTCTTGTTGCCCAGGCTGGAGTGCAATGGTGTGATCTCGGTTCACCTCAATCTCTGTCTCCCAGGTTCAAGCAATTCTCCTGCCTCAGCCTCCCAAGTAGCAGGGATTTCAGGCATGCGCCATCATGCTTGGCTAATTTTGTATTTTTAGTAGAGATGGGGTTTCTCCATGTTGGTCAGGCTGATCTCGAACTCCCTACCTCAACTGATGTGCTCACCTTGGCCTCCCAAAGTGCTGGGATTACAGGCGTGAACCACCACACTCGGCGAGAGAGTGATTTTAATGGGAATTTGCTATTTTTGGTTCCAGTTCTCACGGACTAAATTTCTAATCTCTAGGAATGTGTCACACCACTGAACTGTTAAAATCCTAAGCAGCTATTCATTCAAATTAGGCATTGGGTCAGAACAGCCTCGCTGCTCACCTGTATCAGAACCCGGGAAAAGCCTCTGTCTGGGGCTACTGTTGGAATCCACCAAGGCAGAGATAAGACTCAGTGCCAGAGCAGCCAGCTGGACCAGCCCACAGTTGTGACAGTGAAGATGCCAGAAAGGAAAATCACAGGAAGGGAGGAAAATGCCAAGTGTCCCAAGCCTGCTGAGGGCTACTTCATCCGCGTTCTTAAGATATCAGCTAAAAATACCTGAAAGGAGAAGGGGGAACTGTGATGAGGCTGTAATCCCTAGAATTACAGAGAGCAGAGCTGGAAACAGGCTCTTATGCTGCCTCAGAAAGATATCCCACGCTGGTGTGGTCCAGGGAGGTAGGGGTCTCATGCACATGGGATCCCTGCTGGAGGCAAGGAGGTGAGAAATGAGCAATTTGCATTCAAATAAATGTTTCAAAGACAGAGATGTCCATTCCACATATTTTCAAATATTCAAATCACTTTCAGAAAGGTTTGCCATGTGGGAATATGACTCGAGGATTTTGCTCCTTTCGCAAATCTGAGTTGTCCAGCTAGAAGGGAACATATGAACCATTTTCCACCTCACTGACCACAGAGTTTAGCTCAGTTATCAACAGCAGCAAACTGTTTGGTAAAAAAATTAAAGGAGCCAAAATATATAAGCCATCTTGAAATAGAAAACCTGGTGGCAGAGTACCCTCAATTTGTTTGGCACCACAAAACCAGACACAGCATCTGTACAGTCTGTTCGAACACCCTTTTGCGAGATGGTTTGTGAAGCCAGCACTCACACTCACACAAGAGCCTTAGGGGAAGCCAGATTTCACACTCCACCCTTCAAAGTTCTAACAGAAGGAAGAAAATCTGAAGTCATGTCATCTTTAAGAGACTTCATGGAGAGAGATGGGATGCCGGCCAAGGGGCTCTGCCTGGCGTCCTGTGTATTCATAAAGGAAAATGCCCATCGTCTCGAAGCTCTTTAGCCCTTTCAAATATATATTTAAATTAAGACAACAATAGAGAGGAAACAAAATCCCCTGGCTCTGTGGATAAACAAAGAACTTGCAACGCCAGAGACTCATCCTGCTTCATAAACACTTTCTAAAAGGAGACCACATTGTCTCCAAGGAAAAGTATCTTGAAAAAAAAGAGACCATGATGCCATTATGCTACCATATGTCTGGCCCAGGAGACCATAAAACTGAATGCCAGCAGTGTGAACCAATGACCAGGGCCCTCTGTGGAGTTCATGATCAACCTGCTCTTCATCTTCACCCAGCAAGGGCACTCATGTTCTTAATAAAATGCTATGAAACCCTGAGATAAGGAATGCAAAATGTTATCATTGTTAAAATCCATAAAGTGTTCAAGAGCATTAGAATAGTTCTAAAATCATGGAAAAGACAAGCAATAGACCCTCCACCTTATTCAAAAACAAGGGCATAAGAGTATCTGGACTCAGAAAAAAATGGCCTGTTTTCTAAATGGTTTTCTAGCCATAACACAGACCTCACTTGTAGTTCCCTAAATGCAACATCTATCCCTGTGAGTGTGTGTGTGAGCTCCAGACAAGGTTACACACACCACATCTCAGGAGGCATTAGTCTGAAACTCCTCTTTAACAGCAACACTTTAGAAATGACTGATGTGGACACGCTGAGGTTTTTAATGCATCAGTTACAGTCAACACAATTGTTGCTGTTTAAGAAGTTGTCTTTCATATTTGCTGTGCAAATCGTTTCCATAAATGTGTGGGTTTATCGATCTGAATAAACCATCCTTTGATGTAAAGACAGTAAGATCTTTCTTAGTCATTTAATACTTCAATACCAATAAGACCACACTTTGGAGAACTTGTTTCCTTTTTTTTTCTCTCTCTGAAACTGAGTCTCACTCTGTCACCAGGCTGGAGTGCAGTGGCACAATCTTGGCTCACGGCAACCTCTGCCTCCCTGGTTCAAGCGATTCCTCTGACTCAGCTTCCCAAGTAGCTGGGACCACAGTGACCGCCACCATGCCCAGCTAATTTTCTTTTTTTTTTTTTTTTTTTTTTGTATTTCAGTAGAGACGGGGTTTCGCCATGTTGGCCAGGATGGTCTCAATCTCCTGACCTCATGATCTGCCTGCCTCGGCCTCCCAAAGTGCTGGGGTTACAGGTGTGAGCCACCGTGCCTGGCCCCTGTTTCCTTTTAAACCTGTTGCTTTTCATTTTGTGTGTTCATTTGTTTTTTGTTTTGTTTTGTTTTAGTTCTGAGTCCACAATATCTCTAATGGTATAATGAATACCACTTAGGGAAAAGGTCTCAATCCCCATTTTTTTCCATCATTTTCATAGCATCTAGGACAACACTTGGTACACAATGAACATGTCAAATGAAGATTTATTGTATTTCTTAATCCAAGGATTAACTATATGTTCAGTGTTAGGACACTGAACATCAACTACACTTTAGAAACAGAAATTAAGAAAAGATTCATCTTTCTTTTTATTTCATCAAATGAGGAAACGACTATTTCAGGATACTTGAAATTAAACCGTGCTTAGCCATAGGAATTATGGGAAAATAAAGGGGGCACTGTGTGGTATTATCTTTATAGTGTCCTCGCATATAAGAGATTTTTAATAAATATTTTCTGAGTGAAATTTTCTTTGTCACATTCTGCCAAAATATAAATTCCAAACTTAAGGATATTATTTTTCACTATGAAAAATTGTATGCATGGAGAAACCTCTTTAGGTATTTATGCCTTATCAAGGAAAATCAGAGATCCCTGGCATGAATTTAAAACATCTTATTTTACCTATTCCATATCTGGGTGTTCAGACCTAGTATTTGCAGACAAGCAAGTAATACAGAAAAAAACTTGCTTATTTTCTTCTTACCACCCTCAGATTTATTTTAGATTCTTTTAATAATGATTGTTTAGAAAACCACAAACACAAAAACAAAACTCTGGTTGCCCAACATCAGCAAAAGCATTTGTTTAATTAGGAACTTATACATCCTTTGGTTTTCTTAGATATTATCTGTTCACAGATTCCTGGTCGGCACTTTGTGGAGTGGTCTGGGTGGCTGGGCAGGAAAAGATTGGTTTTTCAAAGGTGGGCAGTAATAGCAATAAACTATTAATTGTGCAACATTATAACTGTGTTTATTAGCATTTTAACTATTTTAATTATATGCCATATAATTAAAATATAATTTTATACAAATAGCCCCTAAAATACACCAAAACGCTTCAGTACGCCTTACCATTACTGGCTACATGATGTCATATTTCTCATATGTGAATGTCGTCACTTTAAATATTGATTTTATTCAGAAACTTATATGGAATAAGTGGTGAATTTCCTGGTTACATGAAACGTACATGATGAAATAGAAGTTTAATGGTTCTTTGAATATAATACAAAAGGAGTTAACCTAGTGACAGTTGGTTTCCCACAGTGAAGAAGGACTGAGGCCATTGTTGCTTATGAATATCAGTTAATCAGTCAATCACGAGGAAGAAGGATACATATGACTACCTAATTTCTGAAATAGATTTCAATGAGTAGTACTCAGAAATTTAAGAGTCCCAATTGACATAATAAGACTGGTTCTTTTTTTAATTTTTTTTTCAAGCATAATATTCCTTTAGTTGATATACCAAATTTCAGTTACATTTACATTTTTTGATCTAGTAATACTTATTATACTTTATATCATATTTATAAACTTGACAACCAAATTAAAGGTGTTAGGTTTACCTATATGTAGATAACAGACAAGAAAAAACAGAAATCCATTTTTATTAGTTATTCATTAGGTGGAATCACCTAGCAGCAAAAATTAAAATAAGGAATCATACAGAGATGTAAACATGCAGATTGTCAAAGCAATTTCTTAAAGTGTTTTAAAGTCATGTGCAATTTTCAACTTCTTGATACATAAGAGAGAACATATGTAAATGTATCCAGTTTGGCATTTGTGGGAGAAAATCCCTTAGATACAGAATTTCATTGGCTGCTCAGATAGGAAAGTCACTTTGGTTTTGCTTAAAAATTAACACATCCTCTCACTGACATTTAAGACCAGTAATTGGCTGTGAAGTGCTCAGTGATACTTTTAGATGAACTGTGGTATATATATAATATTATATATCATATTTATACATATTTTTATATATTATATATATAAGATATGTAGATACATCTCACATATAAATTTGAAATGTCATTATTAAACAAAATTTATAGTTGTTTATTCTGCTATATTACCCTGCTGATGCATACCTTTCCTCTCCTTGGTATTATAAGGTAGATCATAATTTAGCATTGAAAACGAGTAACTTTTTTTCTTTCTTAAAGACTCTGAAGATAGCAAAATTTGAATCTAACACCTTTCCCAGATCCCAAAACACCAGTAGTTAAAGAGCAAAGGGAAAGGATACAAGGCTCAAGGAACTTCTTTCAGTCACATCTCACTACCTTTTCATTATTGCATGTAATTCTTTATAACATCTGTGAGATACATGCAGACAGACTTTACTTATAAATTATAAATATGAAAAGAATGAAGAAAAAGGCAAGAGAAAAGTTTGAGAACAGAAAAACGGAATAGTAAAACAACTCAAAAACTATACACTCTATGTAAAATGTTTTCTTTCTATTTTTATTAATAAAATAAATTTACATCTTGCAATAAAGGACCAACATCCAGATAAAAGAAGTAAGAAATGGATGGAGAGCATATTTTATTGTCTTTTTTTCCCTTTGTCTTTAAATTTTACCCTTATTTATCTCCAAAACATTTACAAACAATATAGGAAACAATACTAGCAACTGCAATCCATCAACAAGCCGTTTGACTTCTAATCCAGAAGCATGCCCAGTTAAAGAATAACCAGTTTTAGCTATAATGTATCTGTGCAATAAAACTTTCTCCCATCAATGATAATTGGATAAAGAAAATGTGATACATATACACCATGGAATACTATGCAGCCATATTAAGGAACAAGATTATGTCCTTTGCAGGGATGTGGATAGAGCTGGAAGCTGCTATCCTCAGCAAACTAACACAGGAACAGAAAGCCAAGCGTCACATGTTCTCACTTATAAGTTGTAGCTGAAGGACAAGAACATATGGACGTATGGCAGCGAATAACACACACTGGGGCCTGTGAAGGGAATAAGAGGAGGGAGAGCATCAGGAAGAATAGCTAACGAATGCTGGGCTTAATACCTAGAGGATGGATGGATCTTTGCAGCAAGCCACCACAGCACAGCTTTAGCTATGTAACAAACCTGCACATCCTGCACATGTACCCCAGAACTAAAAAAAAAGTTGATGAAAAATAAAAATAAAAAGTTTCTGAGAACCCCCTGTGTGTCTATTTCTTAAACAGTCCACTTTCATGTCACGCGTAGCCATAGTCCCTCTTGCCCAGACATACATAACAGTGCTACCCTAAACATCTCACTATGAGAAACAGGTAATGTTGGGAAATACTGGAAATTATTCTATTCAATGGAGACAGCTGACTACTTTTCATATTTGTAAGAAGTTTTTATTGAGTATAAAAATGAGTTGTGTGATATTTGATTACCATGTTTGTAATACTCTTTAAACACAGGGAAATCGCATGCATTGAAATTTTCTTTTCATTTATATTATTATTTAGATTCAAGAATCCAAGAAAAAGTGTGTGTACACACACCCCCACACACAGGCAGTGCTACTTGAATGGCTCTTGAGCAATATAATGCATTATGTTTTGAACCCACATTTAGAGATAAACACCAAATCTGATTGTCCTTAATGACTACTTTTCAGTAAAGACTATCTTTAAAACTTGTAATTCAATGAAAGTTAAACTCAAGGATCATTCATTTTAAAATTTATTTACAGGAGTTGCGATAACCCTATTCTCCCACACCATTGACCTAGAACAAAGTAGTTGTGATTCTCACGTAATGGTGGTTTCCTTCTGTAATGAGGGAGGAGAGAGGTTAAGGAGAGCCTTTTAGGTTTACTGACTAATGTACGATACTAGAAGGAATACTCCGGAGAACATAAAAATGACTGGGTCTATTGAGAAAGCATTATTAACTGCCAGTCTTTAAAATGTAAAAAAATACTTAATCTCAAGGATTTTACCTAAATAAAAGCTATGTGGAAGTTTTCTAATAACTTACATTTTTCAAAGAATGCTGTGATCCATATGCTGAAGGCGTGGCTCAAGAAAATCATACAGGAAAGTCATTCACTTTAATTATGCTTTAAGTATTTAAAATGTACCTAAACAATGAAGAAACCTTATCATAGCACCATCATCCGAAAAAAGCATTCACTTGTTCAGCAAACAAGTTGCATAACTGTTGTTTGAAATATGAATGATAATAATTTTGGGAAAAGTATTATGGCATATGTATGAGCAGTGTTAAAATATTCATATTTGTTTTTATCCTAGATTTGCATTGCAATAAAATAATTTGAAGTTCTCTAAAAGATTAATCCCTAGAAAAATTAGAAGTAAGTAAAATTAAGGTTATGTAAATTATGGCATATGCACAGATAAAATATTACTAACCCATTACAAACATGTTTTGGAAGTTTTCTTTAAGGTTTTATTGATATATAATACACATATCAAAAATTCACATCTGGGTGAATTTTTACAAATGAAACACATATGTGTTATGCTTTGACCAAGAAACGAAACATTACCCTCATTTCAGTATATGAAAAGTTTAAAAACCTAGGTCCTGTAATTATGGTCCTCACACCAACAGCAACAAACTCACATGGAAACTTGTTCAACTCTCTAACTTACAAATTCTTCAATTCTACCCCTAACCTAACAAATTAGAAGTTCTGGAGGTAAGGCTCAGCAATCTATGTTTTAACAAAGCCTGCAGGTGATTCTGGGGCACACTAAGGTTTAAGAACCAGTAGCTTAGAAAAATGTATTTTGTTATAGAATGGAAAAAAAGTGCTTACTCATAGGATTTTAGTAATATAATATGAGCATTCAAACAATGAATGGGGCAAGGCATGGAGGTTCATGCCTGTAATTCCAGTTCTTTGGGAGGCTGAAGCAGGCAGATCACTTGAGGTCAGGAGTTCGAGCCTAGGCAACATGGCGAGACCCCATCTCTACTGTAAATACAAATATTAGCTGGGTGTGGTGGTGCATGCCTGTTATCCCAGCTACTTGGGAGGCTGAGGCATAAAAATCATTTGAAGCCAGGAGGCTGAGGTTGCAGTGAACTGAGACCACTCCTCTGCACTCCAGCCTGGGCAACAGAGCAAGACTCTGTCTCAAAAAACAAAACAAATGAAAAACAATGAATGGAAGGAAATATGACAAATAATGATAACAGTTTTCCTGCATAGAAAAATGGTGATTTTTATTTTCTTCTTCATATGTTTTCTATTATCCAGGTTTTCTGAAATGATTATATACTTTGGGTATATAACTGAACACGTTTACTTTGGTCTTCTAAATTATCTTATCATCAGCTAAACCAGAGCAGCTTCTCATCCTGGCTCTGTATATGCGGCTTGCCTGAACTTTGAGGCCCTGATTTGAACTCCTAAATGGCTTATCATTACGACTTCCTTTCTGTGTACCAACAACCAAATTTGGAATATATAAGAGAGAAAACCTTACCCTATTATTCAAGTTTTAAATGTTTGGGAGCATAAAGGTAAACTGCTACCCACTGAACACATTGATAGTTGCACAGAACAGATGGGAATAAATATTGCCTCGCTTGAACACAGGAGGCAATTTTGAATTTGGAAGGCGAGTTAAATCCTCAACCACTTCAAATTTACTAAGCCCTTTTATTTTAAGGAACATGGCTTTTCTAAAAAGAAGTTTTTTCGATTCTGTCTCTCCCCAAAAAGGCTAAAATACACAGTTCTTCAACAAACAAAATGAATCTTCAATGAGGACAGGTTAAAGGAGCAATTTCAGAGCTGCAAAACATAGAGCCTAACTCTGATGATAACACAGTAATAAGAGTAGCTGCTCTCAGTGCTCAGCCCGTATCTGTCAGCCATATCAATTCAGAAAGCAGGACTTCCACATGTTGGTATTGGCCCCTCCGTACCTGAATATTTTTCCTGAAGGTTACCCTGTTCAAGGGCTCACAGATCATCAGTGTCAAGGAATTAATATTCTCCAAGAGCAGCGCTCCATTAATGACTGGCAAGGTGAGTGCATAAATACCTCAACCTTTTCCACCGCTAGTGGGATAGACAGAAGCACGTGTCTCAGCAACTCACATGCAGAATTTCCCTGTGGAACTAAGCTTCAGTTTCACACTGTACCAACACATGTATTTTATGGGATACCCTCCTTCCCTATATCAGTTTTCTATTTCCTCACTGATGTTCCTTGGACCCCTCAAGTAAATGACTTTCATTTGAGCCCTTGTATCAGTGTCTCCTTCTTGGGCAACCCACACTACACTAGGTGGGCATTAATCTGCTGAATAATGTAGAAGGCATGGTAGGTATTATTTATAACAAAGTTATTAAAATGCATTTGTCAGCCTGGGGAATTACATTCATTGGTATAATCATAATTATCCACCTAAATTAACCTTGCTAATTACACATTGTTTCTTAAAGACGCTAGTAGTCCTCAGTTTTCTTATGAAGGTTTGAACCATTACTCATAAAACAAAAGGGGCATATCCAAGGGTGAAAGTCAAAATTTTTTTTAACAATTAGTATGACATAATTACTATCATAAGAATTGTAATAATAATATAAACATTACGATAGAGCTAGATCAAATCCCAGTTTGCCAGATAGCACCCATTTGGCGGCAGGTTGGGTATAGCTTCTGGGGTCTTGGGAAAAGTCTGGAAAAATTGAGGAGTATTTGAGAGGCTCAGATGAGCAGGCATTTAACAACCAGTATAGAAGAATTTCAACATTTTAATAATCAGTAAGGCCCTACTGGTGTATACCGGGTGAGAAGCCAAAGCAAGATCTTGAACACTACATATATGAATGTCTTCTTTTTGTCATATAAACAATCTCACATTATTTCCAATGAGATCAACATAATTAGCACATAAAATAACTGTAAAAAGGTGCCCTTTTTTTGGGAATAAAGTTTTCAAAAAACATGAAGAATATGGATAATTTAAAACTATAATACAAAAATGCTTGCAATTTACCAAAATGACTATCAACAAAGGAAAAATCCTCCTGGTGATATGAGTACAACTCCTCAACATAAATGAATATAACATGCCTATTCAAACACAATATCCCCCTGATTGGAACACCTCCTTAATTTTATTATGTTGTAAACACCCAAAGAACTCATTGTGAGTTGAGTGCTGAATAAAAAAGACGAATAAAAATAACCAGTTGCTAAAAAGGTTTATAATCTCTAAGTACTACAAGGGAATTCAGAGACCTGTAGTCAGTCAAAGCTGAAATACGTGAGTGGCCAATGTTATCAAGCGTGATTTGCTATAAACTTCGACAATTAACTGAAGTGCAAAAGATGAGACCGAGTGAACAAAAAGCATAATTTCTGCCGTAATTGATGAAAAGAAGAAAGAAAAAGAAAGTAGGCAAACTGGCTTGGAAGATTCAGGTTTATAGTTTTCAACAATATAAGCTTCAAGAACAACTTCTTTTAGAGAGAGAAATAAAAAATCAAATTGAAATGAACTCTTTCTGATCTTATACCCAAAATGGTTTTTGTATTAGATTTCGATACAAGCTCTTTCAAAAGGAATAGCTACATCTGGAAACAGTACTTCATATCTGAACAAAAGGTGTTTTTCTAGTCTTCCATGCTAAGAGTTTATATTTCACATAAAAAGTAGTGGCACTATCTAATAATGACAGCAAGGCACAAATAGCAACTTTTCCATTTATGCATCAATTACAAACCATGTATTTAAATATCTTTTTTCCCATTTGACCTCAGTTGCACAGTATAGGATGAATCATAATTCTTGTTTCATAATATGAATATCAGTGGTCCATGCATGGCTTGCTTTTATTAATTAGTTATTCAATTAGTGTTTTTTGAATAATGAAAGAAACACCTCCTAATTCACTACCCCAAAACAAAAGCTACTATACTGAGCATAACTTATATCTACTCATATGTGTCTTCTGCCATCACATCCCTCTTGGTTCAACCAACCATGATAGACATCACTTAATATTGTGTTCAACATTTTCTAGCTTTTCTTTATAAATAATTGTTGCATTTGTATATGCTCTACAATTATCATTTGTTTTTTTGTTTTAGATTTTTAATGTTACAAAAAGGTATTATACAACCTTTGGGGACTCACATTTTCTTGTAGTATTATAATGCTGTGATTTTCCTTTGTATTGCTTTCTTGCTATAATTCACTCATTTTCACTGCTAATATTCTATTGCATGAATAGACAATTTATTAATCCACTCTCTCAAAATGGGCATTTTGGTTGTTTCCATTTTCACAACTAGAAATAACACTGTGGACATTTTTGTAGATGTTTCCTTTGTAGATGTGCAAGATTTTCTTTTCCTGGAGATTTCCTCTGAAGTGGAATCGCTGAGTCATGGGTAAAATGGATGCTCCAACTCAGCAGATAGTGCCAAATCATCCTCCAGCAATGAAGTAGTACAACTGACCATGATGACCTCCTAGAACATAAGGACTCTACCAGAAGAAAAATTATTATGGTAGTAAGTGAAAAAATAAAATAAAATAAAGACACAGAGAAATTAAATATTAATAAATTAAATCATTCATTGAATATACTTGATACTTGTAGAATTAAAAGTATTGAACCCTTTCATTAAAAAACAAGGATTTGAAGTTAGAAATGGAGGCAAATAGAACATCTTGATGAGTGAAAGAGGTTTCAAATCTTAGGAGGGAAATTTGTGACATTAAAAGGACATGAAAAGCAACCATTAATGGAACAGAAAAATAATAAAGAATTTTCTAATTTACAGTGGAGGGAAATGAAATAAACAGAAATGTAATCAAACGAACAGAATACAGAAAATTGCAAAAGACAGGAAAATATAAAATAAATAATAAAGTAAGACAGAAGGTATTAACTTAGCAATATCAGTTACTGCACTAAATGTGAACTGACTGAATTCTCCTATGCAAAAACAGATTCTAAGTAGGTTAAAATCAAAATACAAATATATGCTGCCTATTTGAAACTTATGCAAATTGAAGTAATGAAAGAAGTTTGAGTATAAAGAATGGACTAAGACATAACCAATTTAAACAGAAAGATAAAGCAGAACAAATAATATTAATATCACATAGGGTGGAATTGAAGCTTAGATATATGTAGAAAGAGACACATTATCTAACAATAGAGATACCTGCAAAGGAAATATCAAGACCTAAATAGTTGTGTTTTAAACACCATTTCAACTAAATATAAAAAGCAAGAACTATTAGAATGCAAGAAGGACTACAATGTACTATAATGAGAAATTTAAAAACACATCTGTATGTAAATTAAAAATAATAATCTAGAAGAATTTACTTATACAATTAGTAACCTTTATTAATAGCAACATGGTAAGAACCTTACATGTCTCTAAGAATTTCTAATTTTTGATTATTCATAGGATGGTCCGTATATTTGGTCACAAAGAAAACCCTAACAGTTGTTCAAAAGTTGATATTTTACAGGTCTCTTTCTGTGATCATAATCCAATGAAATTAGAAATAAATAATAAAAATTGATCTAAACAATCAAAAGCATATCTCATTATCCATATATTATACATTTATTAAGTTTAATATATGAAACAAGTGATATTTTAATTAGGTACAAAAATAATTATTGTAAATGGTACTGGTAAAATTGATCATCAATCTGGAAGAAAATAAAATTGGAATTCATATAAACACAAATGTCTAGATAATTTTTAACATAAAAATAAAATAAAATTCATGGACAAAATAACTAGAGATATTCTTATTCGGCTAAAAAAAAAAAATCCAGATGTTTTACAGAGCAAAAACATCAAAAGCAAAGCCAATAAAATTAATAATTTATTTTGAAAATATGACAAAGCAGATAGCTATGGGACTAATATTTAATGCAAAGGTATATCTTGTATTAACCAAAAAAAGCAAACTAATGAAATATTAAAAGCTATGCACAAAAAAAGGAAATCTCAATGGCCAAAAACATATGAAAAGAAGCTCACAGTCACTAATAAGCAAATGCCAACTAAAGTAATTAAATATATTTTTATAACCATCAGAATGGCAAAGCTTAAAAGACTAAGAGCTCAGATGTTAGGTGAAAACATGAGAAAACAGTACAATGGGAATGGGAGGTGTTGGCACTTTTCTGGAAATCAACCTAGCAACATTTCATAAAATTAATGATTGGTATACCTTTTTGAGCCAGCAGTCTCATTCTTGGTAATGAATCTCCTAGAAAGAAAATCCCAAGTGAAAGTAAAACTATTCAAAGGAGACTGTTTGAATAATTCTGGTGTATCCACAGGGAATAATATGCAACTATTAAAAAGAATGAATTTGAGCTATAGTAATTTGTCTTTCAGAAATTTCTAAGGGGTATTTTCATGTGAGAAAAGCAAAATGCAGAAAAGTGTGTATAATATATCATTTTAAAAACATGACCATTAACAATGAAAACCCTCTGTGTGGAGTAAAATGTGGAAGGTTGAATTGTAGGCTATTAAATGTGTGACTGGGTGGGAGTGGGTGGAGGAAGGGGTTGATAGATTAAATACACTGAACCTCTTTCTCAGCCAGTGAGAATAACTCAAAACTACTGGTGGGTGATCTAATTCAATCACAGTTTAAAAAAAAAAAAAACAATCAAAATGCAGGCAATACACCTGCATAAATTCAAAATATGCTACTCAAACCAGTCACATAGCCTCATTTATAAAACAGTATTTCATTCTCATAAGAGATTTCTTAAAAGACACAAGAATTTACTTTCTTAAATCTTAGAACATCCTCTATTGGTCTGGAAAATTAAGTAGGCAGGGAGCTTTTTGTCCTAGGGACTAAAAGTCCTACAGTCCTTTATTGTTTATTTTTTGTTTTTCTTCTGTACTTCCTTGTCTTTCCCCCTCCCTGGGGGTAAAATTAATGGCCAGCTGCACCTGTCCATCTGATCCAGTTGGTTTATTTGGAATTATAATTCACTTATTCAGCAATGCTGCTACTTCTGTAGCTCCGGGATGATAGCAATAATTCCAATTAAAAAGGCATTTACTCCTGTATGGATTATCTTAACCCATAAACCCTTTTTAAAAAGATAATTAATGCGACTTCTTGTTGTCTTTGGGTTTTCAGTTCTCTGTGTTGATACTGCTTTGCTTTTAGTCATTTGTTCCTGTTTAAAAAAAAAAAACAGAAATAGGCAAGAAGAAGAAAAAAACATGTCATTTGTGTCTCTATAGAGAAATTGCTTGCTTGAAAGGCTATCAGAGTTTCTTTAAGCTGTCTAAATTAGAGAGGATAGCTTTTACAGGAATGAATGTGAGTCAAGAGATGAGGCTGGAAATTTCACTATGGCTAATTTTTTTTTTTACATCAAGGTTCCGAGTGCATTGTGGGTATGTACTTGTATGTGGGTATGCAAATACTTATGCATTTATAAGGATTTGAAAATGCATATGCCTTACATATAAAAATCCCCAGAATGAAATGAACTGACAGTTTTTAGTAACTCTCAGCAGTTCTAGGCTTCTTTGCACTCAATAGAATACATCTGGAAGTATTCTGATTTACAAGTATAGTCAAAATAAATAACTATTATCCCAAGAATTCCTACAAAGAAACAGGCTTCTCATGCTTCAGACCTATTTGTACCCAAGAATGAGCTTGTCCTAAAGAGGAACAGATCCTTGGTTACTTCCTTTAAAGTAATTATTTTTTATTCAGACTGAAACCAACCAACTAACTAGTCCATTTATAATTCTCTTCATATTTGCTAATAAAGCTTTTCCTGTTTTTACATTTTTTATGTTTCATGTTATTTTATTTTATATCTGTCCTTGTAATGAATTATAAACTCTTGGTTAGAGTTTATTTTCTTATTCTATATGATGACTAGTTTTATGTGTCAATTTGGCGGGGCTAAGGAATGCCTAGGAAACTGGTAGAAAAAATACTGTTTCTGGGTGTGTAAGTCAGGGTGTTTCTGGAGGAAATTAGCACTTGAATTAAGAGAATGAGTAAAGAAGATCCCCTTACCAGAACAGGTATGCTTCATCTGATTGTCTGAGGTCCCAAATTCAGCAACTCTGCTACTCCTGCAGCTCTAGAATGATAGCAATAATTCCAATTAAAAATGTGCTTGTTTCTGTAGGAATTATCTAACTACTAAACCCCATCAACAGGGCAGAGGAGAGGTAACTTTGCTCTCTGATTCTGCGGGAACATTCACCTTGGAAACTGTGACTCTTGGTTCTGAGGCCTTCTGATTTGAATTGGGACTCACATCATCAAGCTCCTCTAGTTCTTGGGCCTTTAGGCTTAGACTAAAACTGCACCACCAGATTTCCTGGGCATCCAGCTTACAGATAATAAATCATAGGACTTCTCAATCTTCATAATCACATAGACCAACCCTCATAATCAATCTCTCTCTCTCTCTCTCTCTCTCTCTCTCTCTCTCTCTCTCTATATATATATATATATATATATAAAATCTACATTAGGTTTTGTTTCTTTGAAGACCCTGGCTAATACATCCTATTCTTTGCTTTTTATTATATAGTCTTAAACTATTAGTATCATATTAATATTTGATATCTAATCTTATTTCTGACATTTTGTCTTTTGCATACTCTTATTCTTCTTTTATGCTTCTTTATATTTTGTCTTTTGGCATATGAACTGTGGTTTTGCTTTGTTTTTAGAGACGAATTATCATCTAAGGATTTTGAAATAGGCATATGTTTGTTTTTTAAAACTCATATGAGATAGTATCTTTAAGTTCTTCAAAAGTATGAATGCTTTGTTCTAAAAGTCAAGGATAAAATAAATTTTGGTACTGCCAATATCTATCTAGACATGTAGGACATATTTAAATTTCCTTACAATTTCCCCATATAATCTACATAGTTTAGCATTTTATAAGGATTGCTTTCAGTAGTTGATCTAATTTTATTTTTAACTGATTTCAATGTCCCAATGATTTATTTTATGACTCTAAATTTTTACTTTGAATTCCTCCGTCCTTTGGCTCACTATGTATTAAAGTAATTTTCCAGGAAAATTGCTTGAAAGAATGCCTTGACTTTGTCTTCATATCTAAAATTGCTGAGAATAGACTTCTTGTGGTACAGCTTTTCTACTCTCAGTCCTATAGCTGCATAGTTCCATTTTTGCTGATCTCAAACTGCAGGGAATTATAAAAACAACCTGATTGTGTGCCATTGTAGGAAATTTTCCAGATGTTTTTACTACAGGATTCTTTGTTTTTCTCATTCTTCCTTTTCCTTTCTTTCCAATTCCTTAAAACAGTATTTCCGTGCATCCAGGAAAGGGGCTTTTTTTTCATTATTCTTATCAGCTAAAATGCAAGCACTTTTTAATTTGTGTATTTAGGTCTCTCATTCAGAAATATTTTTCTTTCATTGTATCTGTCATTATTTCTTTTTCGAAAATTTGTTCTGGTTTCAGGGGGTTCAAATATTCTTTAAAAATGCAAACTAAATAGAGATAGACAAATAGAAATACTCAGTTTAATCACAGAAATCAGCAATTAAATACTCAGTTCAATCATTGAATAATTTAATATAAAAACCTTCATGTTAATCTTAAAATCTGTTTCAGCCCAAGGACTGACAATCTGTTTGCCACAGAACCAATACTTTGAATTCCTAGATTCTTTCTAATCATACTCTAAGTTTGAGCCCAAGTTCCTCCCTGGCTGCCAACTAGACCATGTGGATGATCTTCTAATTAAAGTCCATGAAACCTCTTCTTGTCAGGTGCCCTGACTGATCAATTTACAAACAACCATTTGTTCTTTTGTTCTGGACTTTAACTTCATTTCTATAGCCCAAAGATGTATTCACTATTTTGTTAACATCCTTCAACTTTGTCTTGCTATAAAATTAGCATCCCCTAAACTCACTTCTATAGAAGAAAGATCATCTAATATCTTTATAATTTAAGACATTATTTGTTATAAATTATGACTGAAAAAGTGAATGGGCTTATAAGATATATAGTATAAGACTATCGTAGGCTTCATTTTACTACTGTGATTGAGCATTCTGTTGTAAAATGCTTTGTTCATTTATACAGAATGCTCTCCCAACTAGAGATGACATTGGTGTTTTTATAGGTGATATGTCAGAAAAGATAAGTATCAAATCATTTCAACTTCATTCACCTTTTTGAAAACAGGAGATGATGAAAAGCTGAAGCTTTATTAAGGATCATGTCTTTTTGTTCAGGAAACAAAAGAATACCTCCAAACTTTGGAACTGGATAAAATATACCTTGCTCAATACCCCACCCTCAATCTTCATAAAATCTCTAGGAGCTGTGATGAGAAACCACATATTGCAACAAACTCATGGCTATGTCTCCCCATTTTAACCGTCATATACCTGGATATAACAGTTACCTATTCTAGGGTCTCTTCACTTTTCCAAATGCCCTCTTTCATCTCCAAGTTGCTAATTTTGTAAACTCCCTGAGGATGGGTACTTTACCTTTCACATTTTTGTATTTCTACAACACCGACCTCAGGGTCTTCAATATAGCACTTGGTCAAAAGAGAGTAAAGAACGAATGAATGAAACCGTTTTTAAACCAGATTCATATCCATCTGTATTTCAATTTCAAAAGTGAGAAGTGAAGTTGAAATTATAATGCAAAGGTTTCCTAACTTAAGCATGCCTATAACAGGTAGATAATCTTTCTTTTTGTAACTTGCTTGGTTCCCTGGAGAACCAAGAAACACATCTCTCTCAGGTGTATGAATAGACTTGGCACAACTTCTCTGAGCCAAGCATAGTCAGCCTTTACTGTTCTGGTTGCTGTCATCACCCTCCAGACAACTGCTGTTCTATTTTAACCTCAGTCCTTTAAAGTGCTTTGGGATTTGAGATAACTACAGAGTTACTCAATGTATTGAAAAGTGCACAAATTCTACTTTCTCTTTTGTTCTGACTCTTCGGCTAACTCAGAGCATTCTAGCCAGCCTGTCTTCCTGTTTCCCCCATGAGATTTGATATGGCTAGTCAAAGAAAAACAACAGAGAAGAGAATAATTAATGACCCTTTGATGCTTGCCAGCTCTGAAAAGGTACTTACCTACTGGCTTTCCTAATTACTTGACAATACCAACTGCTTATCCATCTTGCCAAGTTTCCATATTTCCTCAAGAGTACTAGAGTTGCTATAAATATCTGCTGAGTCAGCACTGTGCTACATAGCTTAGTCTATCAGATAAATTTTCTCTATTAAAATAGTCACAGTACTATGCCATGTACATTATGTTTCAGAAGTATCTAATGATGGTGGTGTTCAAAGTGCTTTCGCTGAGAGGTCTGAGATAACCACAGATGTCCCGGGGGATCTGTTTTTCTTTCTTCCACTTCAACACACAAAGGGATTTAGAAAGCTTCTCCCTTGGCCAGAAGCTATTATTTCAAATAAACTCAGAACTTTTTCACCCAGTCTTGCTATGGGCTGGGCCACTGAGGAAGAAATGTTATTCTGTGTTCTACTAAACTTTGCTATTACTTTATGAAAGACAAATAATATATAAATACATAAAAATAAATAAATGCTCAATTCAGCTAAGTATAAATTCATATAAATTATATGTTAGAACCTCCTTGGTCTCTCAGGAGTCCTTTCTGTGTCCTCTGTTTGGCTTTAGTCCTGACATATGAAAAATGATGAACATCAACAGAACAAGACAAAGTGTTGATGGGGAGGCAGATCGAGAGAATAGCATCATCTATTCTCAAATCATTGTCGTTTATTGTTTGGGTATCATAAAAGGTCATTCAAGAAAAAATATCATTAGGACATTTTGTTTCATTTTACTTCAAAAATTCTCCCATGAAACGAATTATTTTCTCAGTTTTCATATCTAAAGAAAAGTGTTGCCAAGTAGTTTTTTTCTTAAATACTTTTATGAACATAAAAATAAAAACAAATATTTGTGATATATAAATGTTTTCAGAAATTCTGTTTTGAGAAGTGTAAGAAGGATCAGGATAAACTTCTAACACAAGTGAGCTAAACATCTCAAAGTATAAAATCACAGAAACAAATCAGTAGATAAGATGTTACAGGGTCTGTTTTGAGATAAATCACCAAAGGAAGATGTTTTTCAGTTTTGAACCCTTTGGGAAAGTGATTCTCTGAAGTATTGTCATTTATTCAGATCTGTCACATACCATTGTATGACTGTGCATTGCATAACTCTAAGAAGCTTATATCACTTAGACTACAAGGGGCTGTCTGCACTGTGGCCCAAAATCCATTTTTATCACTTTAGAAACCCTTGAGAAATAGTTTTCATTATGGGAGAATTGAAACTTAAATAGGCAAACAAAATCTTATTCAGAGCACCATACATAAAATAGATAAAGCACAGCTGCTCTATGAGAAGTGAAGGAGAAGAATCCCATAGGCCCACCCCTTTATAGCTCCCTGGAAAGGCTTTTATGTCTCTGCAAAAAAAACAAAACAAAACAAAAACACAAACAAGCAAAAAAAAGTTTTAAAGTGGTGTTTTAAAACAAATAGTTTGTAGAAGAAAAAGACATATTTTCCAAGATTAGTAGAAGCCATGGAAGGCAATGTGGTAGAAAGGGCATTAACACAAGCATCAAAGAACCACATGACATTCTGCTGAGTGAGCCACGAGGTCCTGGGAAACTTCCAGTGATTCTAGGAAGTTGGACTAGATCAATGAGTGGTATATGAGCTTCTTTTAAGCCATGGGCTCTTTCAGAATTTGAAAAAAAAATGTTACAGATCATCTCCTTCCATGCTGTGAAAGCCAGACAGACCCAGAGCTAGGCTTTTCATGTCCAAGGATTGCTGGCCCCTTGGGCACCTCGTCTAGATAATTGTGAAGTCATTCCAGACCTCAATATTATTCTATTTTTAAAACCATATTAAGTACTTTTAAAGTCTAACATGGAAAGTCACCTCTGGATTCTATATTTGCTTCCTGAATGAGTTGGTCAGCTTTCTTTTGCTCCAAGATGAAAAATAAAATTGCACCCCTAGCTTTGAACACCTATACTGCAGTTTGCAACCTTCCAAAACAAGCAAACAAAAACAAAACTGGGTGTAGTGAGTGATGTTCAATGCAGTCCTCTTCTCTCCTGGACATATGCTTTCTAAAGCAAATGTTCCTAAAGTAGAGACACTAGATTACACTAAGTCAGCACAGCTCACGAGAGGAGGCCCTACCTGCAGGTTTCCCGCTGGATGTCCAGATGCATCTAGAGAGGCTGAGGACAGCCACCAGCCCCTTAAAGCCAGAAAAATCTCAGTATCCACATATATTAGACACTTAGTATTTCTTGTTGGAAAAGGTATGGCCTTGATATTGCAATATGTACTTTTTTATTTCCTCCTTATAATATTACTTGCAACTAGATTATAGAAAATAATCTGTGACAGAAAATGTTACATCTGACACCAGCAGCACTCACATTTTTAAATGTCTGAAACTGAATTTTAACTTCTTCTGAACACTGATGCTCTCGGATACTTTGTTTCCTTTTCTCAGGCACTGATGAAATTCTAAGTTGTATGTACATTCTCTATATATACTTTAAAAATGTATATGTCTTGAGAAGAGAATCTGGATTCCAAATAACAAATAGTTTCTTCTCTTATGTCAAATTCTATTGATTGATTGAGCAATGCAGTCAAGAGCACTGAGTTGGAAGGAATAGAACCTTTCCAAGGATGGAGTTTTGTAATCAAGTAATGAGAGCAGTCTAAGCACAGGAGGTATTTTCTGGACACTAAATGATATCTTTCCAGCCTATTTCTCAGAACACTTGGCAGAGTCCCTTCATGGCCTGTAGCACGGGAGAATCACAGAAAGCAGTCGTAGTTAAGTGAATTGATAATGCAAAAAAGGTAAACTAACACACGGAAAATCCCGCAAAAACTCTGCATCGTTGCCTATTTAAGAAAATGCAGAATATTTTGTATTTTATTTTCATATTGTAAAAACATGTTATCTGCATATTTCAATATGCATAGAATATTTCTAGGTGTACACAAAGCAATAGTTAGTGATTACTTCCTGTATTCTATGAGAATACAACTGCTTGGAGGAACTCCTTTGCTAAGAGCATAATTTTACAGGAAGGTACTCACCACCGAGTGCCTTGGTAAAATATGAATTATGAAAAGGTAACGCTGAAATAAAATAGTATCCCTAGACTTTAACCTTCTTGGGAGGAGAAGGTTTTTTGGGGTCACTTTGGGATCCTAGCCTTTTTCTGAAGTAAAAGTAGGTGCTCAATGAAGTTTGCTGAGTGAATGATTCAATCAACCAACTAATTAACCTCAGGTAAGGTTTGTAAATTATAACTACTGCTCAACGTCACCCAAACCTCTTTCTTGCTATGACAACCACATAGATCAGAATTCACCTATTGGCTCTGTCATGTATTAGCTGGAGGATTTGGGGCAAATCCATGTATTTTTTGAGTTTCAGCTTCCTCCTTTGTAAAATGTGGATGATCCTCTTTTGCTTAGTTGCCAGGATTCAGTGGCATGGTATTCACAGGCCTCCCAAATCACAGCCTGGTGAGTTGTAGGTACCATTACAGTTAATTCTTTCAAAATGCCACTTAATTCTTTCAAGGCTTACATTTTTTCCTCTATTTAAATGACGTGATAAGAACTTAATGAAAACAAGTCCTACAAAAGTGTTATTTCGGCTTCTGTTATGTGATAAAATGTCCCAGACTTGGATCGCATTCGCTTTGAGCACTTACAAAAGTGGATGACAATAATTTAAAAACAACACAGCTGAGGGGATTAATCATTTAGTGCCCTCCACTGAATCACATGTTTCTGTAGCTTCCCTAAGGTGCCTGCGTATTTCTCTAATGCCCTTGGTGTGACACTTAATAATACAAGGCTATGTTTGCTCTTCAACAGAAAATTTCATTCAGTTATTACATTTTGAGAGAGACAAACACAATACAGTGAAATTTTGGAAATGAATGCCATCCATATATATATATGTTTTAAATTTTTTACAAACTTCTTTTCTCTTAGGCACATGAATCCACAGTGGATTTTAGTTTCTATAAAACATTTCTTTTGTACTTTTAAGAAATCACATACATCATATTTTCTAGAATGGCAGCCAATTTCTCTCGTTACATGTTATGCATGTTTTTCTAAGTGTCTTAAGTGTTTAAGAAAACATTGATTAAAATGGCAAATACTTTTATCTAATCACAACCATGTTGGTCCAAATATTGGACATTTTCTTTAGTTGCTTTTAAAACTAATCATCTGAAGTCTAGACATAAGTTTTAGTGACTAAGTAAACTATTTAGTCAATTCAGTTAAATAAATTAGGTATGACTAGCTCATTTTGATTTCCCCTAACTCAGCTTACTGCCTTGTCTAAATATAGTAGGCACTAATAAATATTTATTGATTTAAGTTGTTTGTTCTTTAAAGTAAAATGTACTTACGTTGAAACTAGAGCAAGTAATTTTGATAATGCATGGGAAATGCCTAATAGCCCCTTTTCAGTCCTTTCCCAATTTATGTGCACCTTCCTCTGGTTAGTTTTATTTGTTCCTCTTACATTTTTGAGCCTGAATTTAAATGTAGACTGGCAAACTGTTTTCCCAATATCTATTATCTATTTTGTTTTAATAATTGTTCATTGAGTTTTAAGTCACTCCGCATCACCTTTGTTCTAAGCATTCCTCTGTTGTGAAACAGTATTGCGTATTATTTATAAATGACTTTAGAGAAAAAACACAAAGGAGAAACGCTACAGATGTCAAGGAAACAATGCTTCTTACCAGCAGGTGTGATTCATTAATAAGTGAGTTCACTTTGAAAGGAAAATCATTAATGTTTTTACTCTTTTGAGACAATAACTCTGTAAGAGTTAGATTTGATCAACTAATGATTAGATGAACTATAGGAGGATTCAGATCAACTGTGAAATTATTACTTCTGGGAATTTGATTTAGTACTTTAAAAATTTCAAATATAAGAGCATCGTATCTAGGCAATCAGTAAGTCTAAGGGAAAAATAAGATTAAGATATCACCTAATGTGTTCTTCTGTTAACAAGGAAGAAGGTTTTTATACACGACCATAATTTTACATTTATGAAGTTTATTAAAATAGCTACATGTTGAATTGTATCTCTTGATCCTTTATGTTTTTAATTCTAGTAAGCCACCACTACAAACCACCAAGGGGAATATACTTCTATCATGGAATCTGTATTTTGTCACTGTAACCAAAACAAAGCATAAAATGTGGTTTTTATTTTCTATACCACATAAATATGGACTTACTATTCAAAAAGCTGAGGTTATGACTGGCTTCATAAAATTCAGTTTCAAAGGCAGGGAAATGTGTAGTTGATGTACATAAAAATCAGATTAATTTTTTTTACCCTCTCTTTTTGAAGAATTGGAAACAATGCAAAATTCATGTGTCTTCTTAGGATTCTCTGATTAACTTCAGCATCACACATAAATAATCCATGTGTCACTGAGACACAGAATTCTGTAGTGGGCCAATAGTACTACCCTTAGATGTCAGGGACTGGGCAGGGCCCCACATTTAATGGCCCCTCAGGTGCTTGGGGCTAGCCAGGGCCGGCAGTACCATCTGAATGGGGTGCCCAAAGTCTGCAGCAGGATGCACTTGGGCCTCAGTCCTGGATTTTGGACATTCTCTGGGCACTTTCCAAATCTCTCCTACACATTGGGTGGAGCAGATGCCCTGAGGAGCTCTAACACTGACATCTGTGGGTTTATCCCTGAGACAGGACCAGATTCCAGGAAGGCAGCTTGGCAAGCATATTACTCTGGGTCTCTGGCCTGTGATTTCTTTCACAAGATTGCATGAGAATGGACTACAAGAACAGTGCTGCCATGCTGATTTAGGAGGAACCACAATCATGTCAGATTCAGGCCAAATCTGGACCCTGGGCTATGAATTCCCAGCCAAACTTGAGCCATGTGTGTAGACCTGTGTGTGATTCTGGCCTATCCATATTCTGGTCTCCATGTTGCCTCCAATCTACAGCACTTGGTGTGGTGATGTGGCCATAGGCATCTTTTATGCTGTGTGCTGCAGCAGCTGGCACTCAGGTGCCCCACTGCTATACAGGCTTCATGCCACATGTCAGGCAGTCTTGGAAGTAGCTGCAGTTGTCTTCTCCCAGGGCTTCTAAGGACGTTTTAAATCCATAACTCTCTCTTGTTTCTGACACAGAATAGTTGCTTCTATACAGACTTTCAAAGCTGTTCTAGAGGAGGAAGGAGCATTTCTAGCTCAGTGGGATCACTCTTCTCACTCTGCCCATGAACCCTGAACTGTGGCACCCTACTGGTGGTGCATGGATGGCAGTTCACATTCAAGAATGCAGTGATTACAGAGCACAAGAGTAGTTGGAACATGCTAAAACATGTGTGTTCTATGATTACACTATAAAATTCTGAATGGTAAATTTTGCATGATCAGAAAATCTATTGTTCATCTTTTCCTGCATACACGAGGTAAGACTTGCCTTTGAGGTCATCTTGAATGAAACATAGAAGGAACTTTTATTTATCAGAGTCATAGACAGAAAGCCAATATTCCCAGGTGGCATAAGGGATGATGCCATGTCATGAGTAATGATGTGACTGACATTAAATAAATGGTATCAGGGAACTATGAAAACAAGATCTGTGTTGCTTCAATACAAACATGTTTTAAAGAACCATGGCATTTTGATAAATAGCAGCATTACCACCTTTTGCTCATGATAGGAGATGTGATATTAGCCAAGAGGAGGTGTAATTGACAATAAAGTGTATAAAGAAATGATGCCTCAACACTTCGCCTGCACTAGAAGGATAATAAACAGACATATAAATACTTCTTTTCTACCCATTGTTTTATATCATCATCAATAAATTGCTATACCCAGTGAATTTACATAGTCATGCATTTTATAATACATTTCAAAAATAAAACAGTTTATATAGCAAAGGCCTACCGAAAAAAAAAAATGTGCCTCAAGCCTTGCATACACTAGTAATGGCCCTGAGGTCCTAAATTTGAAAAATACTTTGAACTATGTTCTTATGCAATGCAAAAACTGCTAGTCAGTGTTTGTCCAGTCTCATCAATGTCAAGTATACTGGTAAGAAGCTCATAAAATCATAAATCAAACAATTATATTTTGGGTCACTTCTCAGTTGTAAGAACATTGAATCTAACATTGAATCAACATCTATCTTTGCATTACAATCCTACAAGTGTGGACTTCCATTCTCACTGTGCATCAAAACACCTGAGGGCTTTTAAAAAAAATCAGTTGACCAGGCTCATGCCTCAGTGATTTGACTTTGTAGGGGAAAAGGAATATTTTTTTTTTCACCCATTGCTAGGCTCATGGCTGAGGCCCCTGTAACAAAAGACAGACTAACAAGAAAATAAAAAATTCATTTAATATACATTTTATGTGGCACAGGAGCCTTCCGAAATGAAGATTCAAAGGAATGGGAAACCGGTATATTTTTATTCTGTTTCACAAAGAAGTAGATAGTTGTGGAGAAAGAGGTTTGGATAAAGGAGGTTTGATCTGATGGTAATAAACTGGCAGAATTTAGCAAGGGCTGATTGTTCAGATTCTTCTCTCTGTCCCTCCCTGTGTCTTCAAATATAAGGATATTCCTTTGCTTCAGGTATAGAGTGGGCCCCCCTCCCATGACAGTCTTGTGACGTTCTTCAGAGGAAAGTCAGATCATTCTTCTCCAGCCTCTTCAGGGAAGAAGGGAAAGAGGACAAAAAGACCTTCCTGCTTCTACTGTTTTCTCAAATTAGAAGGTGCCATATTTGGGGGTAGCATGTCCTGAATCCCACTGGTTTCATTTGATTTGGGTGGAACTAAGATGCTGGCATGTTTGGAAGGTTCTATTGGTGATTATCATGTGTAGCCAAGGCTCTAGTGATTCTTACCCCTGGCTACATAAGACTACCTAAAAACATTTAAACATATATCATCATCCAAGCCCTACCTAAGATTAACTAAATCAGAATTTCAAGAGACGGAGCTCAAAGCCAGGTGATCTGTAATTTTCTAAAACATCAGATAATCCTAATCTGCAATGAGTGCTGAGAATTACTTTTATAGCGCAATCCCCGCAGGTGCTTTTATCTCTACATGGTGAAAAAGCATAATCTCATGTTTCCAAAGTGAGTAATTCCTCTGAAACAGACACAAACTTACAAATCTCATTAAATGCCAGTATTTGTTATGTTTGATCTATGAAATATTATGGTTCTTGTGATGTTTAACCACAAAATTCACTGGATTTTAATGAATTTGGTTCATTATTTGCATGGAACTGTCCACATTCTCTAGAAAAGAAGAGTAGTTCTAATTTCCTATATGTTACTTATCGATAAATGGACCCTAGAAACATCTGAGGATACTTTTAGAAATGTATAACAAGGAGATTCAGCAACACGCTAGGCAAGTTTCTGCAGCCCCTTTCATTCCTAAAGGAAGAAACTTTTATGTGATACAGGAGCCTTCAGAAATAAAGACCCAAAGAAAAGGAAAACCCCCTCTAAGATCAGAACTGCAAGATTACCCTTCAGCAGGTGGGGGTCAAAACAGGCTAAGCGATAAGCAAAAAAAAAGAGAGCTGGCAGGCTTCAGAGGAACACAACCAAATCTCAGGCTTATGTTTATCCAATCGATAAATGCCACAGCTCTTGAACAGCTGTTGTTTAAATTCATTTCTCTGTGGCAGAACAAAAGGAGTGTAATGAAAGCAATGCTGTTAGAGAACTCATTAGAGTCAGTAAGGAGAAAGCAGGCTTTAAGATAATCACTCTTAGTGAGACGACATCCAGAGCATCTTTTGGTTCACAATGCTATCAGTAGGCAGTGCAGTGGTTAGGCAAAGCCATTTTCTTTGTCTGTAGAAAGATTACAGAAAGGAGAACGATCAATAGATTCATGGCAGAAAATCATCCTGGTTTGTGCAACCCTTTCGTTGGATCTTTTGTTGCTAATTCGCTTTTGGTAATGTGAATCTCCTCTAGTGCCTTTCAGTGTTAACATTCTGGGAGCAGTTAACCAAGCAGAAAGGCCACAGATCAAGTCTATTGTCTGCTGACAAAGGCTCCATTGAACCCTAATGGACATGGGAATCTAGCAAAACAAAGAATCCTTAGTGTCTTGTTCAAATGAATCCTACATCAGAGAAGGCCAAGCGAGTCCTTTGATTATCTGAAAAGGTAGTGATTAGAAGGTAGAAGGTGAACCTATTATGAACAAAAAAAAAAAAAAAAAGAAGGAAAAATGAAAGAGTGTAAGAATAAAAGAAAGAAGAAATGAAACTTCTCTATTTGCAAAGTTTCCTTAAGGATCTATTGGCCAAAATGTGAAAGAAAGCTTAAAATTTCTGTGTACCATGGTCTGTAGTACACTTAGTCTACTCAAATGCAGAAATTTGCTATCCATTGTCTCTAGAAGAGAGGCCACTTGCATTTGTCTCTCAAGCTTTTTTAGGAAGGTTATATTTGTGGCAAGTGAGAGGAGGAAGGGAACATTCAGCTTTGTCATACAAGTGGTTTGTTTTTAATGCATATATCTTGTAGAAATCAAATGATCTTTTCCGTAAACTCTCAAGCATCCATGTTTTAGTTTGAATTTATTATCTCTGCCTTGGTTTTGCCCTTATTTCCACTGCTAACCCTAAAAATCCTCTCTATGGATTGGGACCCTCTCACTGTTGTTTGGTGATTTCACAATTAGAGTCAGGCTTCAAACCAAGAACTGGGTGCTGTGATGGCCAAAAAATAATAGAATAGAAGGCATGGAGCCACTAAAATTAAAGAAAATGAAAGTAAACATAAGTTATCTTACCTCCAGAAAGGTAAGTTGAACATCCCAGGAAGTATTTGCTCAACCAGTTGCATCAACAAAAAATAGAAATCACCATGCACACCATTGACTGAGTAGTCACCATATGCCAATAAAGAGCAAACTCATTTAATATCCTCATAACTATCCTGAAGGATAGAAACAGTTTTATTACTTTACAAGCGACAAAATTGAAGCTACTAGAGCATCAGTGACTTGCTGAAGTCATGTGACAACTAAGCAGGACAATGATTGGCACCCAGGCCTACAAAGCCTTCCTGGTCTTCCCTCCAATGCCCTCTCCAGACTTGTGTTTTCCTCCTCTCCATCCTGCAGAGATTGTCTCCCAGCCCTGTCTTGACTAAGAAAAGGTCCGCCTTCTTGCCATCAGATTGTGAAATCTAGGACTTCGGTCAGAAATTAACATTTTATTCAACTGAAACATCTGGTTCCTTCTCACCAGTCCTATGTAAAATAACTCCTTATAAGGATCTTAGAAAGAAAAGTACAGCAAGGCAGATAATAATGCTTATTGCAGAGCTATCAGTGCACATCGGTGCAGCTCCGGAAAAAGTGTAAATCTTTTGTTGTCTTCAAGAAGAGCATATAACAAACATAGACCTTTGGTCACATGTAAGCAGCAGAGTTTCACATTGCTCTATCTGTGGCTTGGGAGTTCTATTTAGTTTTCGTTTGATTTTTCCATTACTACTCAGATTGTATTAGTCCATTTTCATGCTGCTGATAAAGACATACCTGAGACTGGGTGATTTATAAAGAAAAAGAGGTTTACTGGACTCACAGTTCAGTAAACTGGGGACGCCTTACAATCATGGGGGAAGGCAAAAGTCATGTCGTATGTGGTGGCAGAGAAGAGAGAATGAGAGCCAAGTGAAAGGGGAAATGTCTTATAAAACCATCAGATCTCATGAGGCTTACTCACTACCACAAGTATGGGGAAAACTGCCCCTGTGATTCGATTACTCCCACCAGGTCCCTCCCACATCACATGGGAATTACAAAAGCTACAATTCAAGATGAGATTTAGGTGGGGACACAGCCAAACCATATCATTGCAAAAATGCAGGATGCAGAGTGGAATGTGAATTTCAGATAAAAAATAATTGTTCAGCATAAGTAAATTTGAATTTCAGACAAATAATATCTAATATTTAGTGTAAATAATTTTCAATATAAGTATAGTCCATGAAATATTTAGGACATTAGTATAATAAAGAGTTATTCCTATAAAAAATTATATGTTGTTTATCGAAAATTCAAATACAGCTGAATATGCTATACTTTTTCTGGCAAGTGTAGGCCTCACTATGATAAGTCACTATGATGATACATGGAACCTAGGATGGTCTATATGTGTAATTAGATCTTGCCTTTAAAATACAAAAAAAAATTTAAGATTCATGGTAAGATGGGTGCATATTTATTTACACTCTATTCTACGTTTCATTATGAGAAAACAAAAGGGTGTGTCAATTGGTGCCACATTTTCTTTGCAACTGTATTGTGATTTCACTGTAACTTGGTTGTCATTTCATTGCTATTTCACTATATCAATTTTGGTAATATCCTTTCATTCATTCATTTTCTCAACAATCACTTATTGAGTGCTAACTATGGGCAAGGCATTTGACTCATGCTGTGGGAAGTCAAAAAGGAACATGTACCCAACATAACCTTTAAGAAATCTACTGTTCCACAGGAAACAGAAGAGGAAAAGCTAAGTGCATAATACAAGGCAACACTGAAAAAAACTCCATTAAAAGAGTGTGAGTTCCTGAGAATTCAGAAGAGGAAAACATCACTCTTGTCTGAAGTTAGGGGCCAGGTATAGTAGGAATGAACAGTCCTCTCATCAGGTCGTGGAAAAAGAAAAAAGTCATAGTCAGAAATCAGTCTTTAAAATTCAGTCCCTTTAGAATGTACTCACTTTTGTTACCCAATATTATATAAGAATGGCATATTGATATATTAATGTTTATAATGTAATAATTATTTTTAAAGTGAAGAATGGCCTGTGCCCTCAGTCACCTTTTGATGGGCCTTTGTTGTTTTGCCTGGTGGTTTTATTTTTTATTTTTAATTTTTTGAGACGGAGTCTCACTCTGTCACCCAGGTTGGAGTGCAGTGGTATGATGTTGGCTCATTGCAACCTCTGCTTCCTGGGTTCAAGCGATTCTCCTGCCTTATCCTCCTGAATAGCTGAGATTACAGGCGCCCACCACCATCACACCCAGCGAATGTTTGTATTTTTAGTAAAGATAGGGTTTCATCATGTTGGCCAGGCTGGTTTTGAATGCCTGACCTCAAGTGATCCAACCGCCTCGGCTTCCCAAAGCACTGGGATTACAGGTGTAAGCCATTGCACCCGGCAGGTGGTTTTATTTTTAATGTTGCTGGTGGTTAGCCTTAAGTACACATTAGTAAGCTTCACCGTGTTTTCTCACTTTGCCAGGACGAACAAACACCATTTACACATTTAGGTAATAACTCTATTCTACTTTCTCAGTGCCTCACCTAGGAAAACTTATTTATTTTCTCAGGGCCTGTTTTTTGTTTATCTGTTTTTACAAATATAATGTAAATATCTATATAATATGACTCCTATATTCCTACCTGGAATAACAATGAATGTCGTGCCTGTGAGAAACTTCAATCTCCTTAGGGATTCTAAAATGCCAAGAGCGATTCTGAATAGCTCAGCCCAGCTGCGACGCATTCCTGCATTCCTCGGATTGGTGGTAGTTTGGAAGAGCTGTCAGCCAGATATTTCAACTTGCAAACTTCCCAACTTGCAAAGCTGCTGTTGTTTGCACTTTATCTCTGGGTCTTGAAGTTCTGCCTCTTCTTGCTTATTGGGTTTACACTGTGTGAACCAGGGCTGCAGAAGAAAATTGCTGCTGTTCTCATTATTGCATGTCTGGGTTTCAGCTCCAGCTGACATATTTATTTGGTTTGTTGACTTTAGCCCTGGAATTCATTTCTTTCTGCTTCCTTCAATTATTACTACTTCCTTTTGTTTACATAGCTCCAAGAGACTCTAAGATATGCCCACGTAATTAACTCTGTTGGCATCCTTTCCTAATAGAGAAGATCATTTTATGAATATCAAGAATAGCCAAGCCATGTTCATCAATCTTTGTATTTACCTTTCATTTCCTCCAATCCCATCAATGTTTCAATACAAACTAATCCCTGAACACTAAGGGTAAAGCTAATATGCAGAATAGTCATTTACTTCAAAATATCATTTTCCTTCCCCAGTTAAACCATCTGGGGGGTCAGTGGGCTTCACCTGAAAGCCTCTGGGAGAAACCCCAGTTATTCCACTTTTCTCCATGTGAATTTTTTTCCTTATTATTCAACAAGAATGAGTCATCACATTAGTCTATGGATTCAATTTCAGCATATTACTTTTTGGCTTCAGTGTTATTCTAGGTTAAATTGTAAGTATTTTGCATGAAGGGATTGTTAGTATTTATCTTCCAATTAACTGATAAAGTCCCTTGGAGTTTCACTGTAACATGTCAGAGGTCTTAGATGGAAAACCATCTTTGGATGTCAAGTTTAATACAGTTGCTCAGTGACAGTTGAGATTACCTTGTGTTCCAGCAAAATTCCAACAGAAATATTTGTCACGTTTAGTTGATAATTTAGTGTTATAATTATGTATTAAGTATATTTACTCCATTCAAGCAGTAAGGTAAGTAAATACTAGTTTTTTCCCCTCATAAGACTTAGGGAAAATCACGCTAGATATTTCACTGTCTACTTACACAGCAATTGTCCATAACCACATAACTCTGACTGCCTTTTGGGAATGGCATCTCTTACATTTTATGTATGTGATCAGTGTCAGAGCAGCGTGGAGTGCCACTTGGGATCCATCAAAGGAGAACCAGCTCCAGGCTCTTTCTCTGCTTAAGAAACAGATCCTGATCTTGATCCTAACAGCACCTGTTTAGGATTACTTAATATATTTAAATGCTCCCCTTTTGGCCTGCAATTTTTGCATAATCTTACACATTTCTTATCTCCCAAAGGTGCCACTCTTGCTTAGCATGGATAGAGTGTCTGCCTGACTAGAGATTTCTGCCTGAGAATTGTGAATTCTTTCTTGTAAAAATTTGGGTTCTTTTTTTTCCAGCATTTATACTGAGTGTTGCAGAAAAAGACAGAAGAAGGGAAAGGATGACACATGATTCTTTTCCATTGTCTTCTATCATCTCTTCATTCTATTTTTAAAATTGCATCTTATCTCCTGGGAAAAAGGAAAATGCCTTCTTTGCACGGCTGTGTGGCTATGCAGAGGTCAGGCTAGGGTAAGAAGTGGCAGTTTTTATAGACTGAGTGAAAGTCCCTGCAGTGCACCAGGTTTTTTTTTTTTTTTTTTTTTTTCTGTGCCAAGATAAAAATAAAGTTTCTTTATCTTTGTGAGTGACTGAATAGGGTTGAGGTTCTTACTCATGGACTCTCATCTCTAAAAGCTCTCAACTGTCAGGACAGGGTTAGAGTCCCATGATTTGCTACTGCTACTGCTGACACAGGAAATACAATGAGATAACAATGCATAAGAACTGTGCAAAGTTGAAAATCATTACGGTGCAAATATTACTGGATTATTTCCAAAGCAATAAACCCACAGCATTAAGACAAGATGGTGAGCCAGGCGCAGTGGCTCAAGCCTGTAATCCCAGCACTTCGGGAGGCCGAGGCGGGTGGATCACTTGAGGTCAATCAAGAGTTCGAGACCAGGCTAAACTCATGGTGGAACCTCGTCTTTATTAAAACATCCAAAAGATTAGCTGGACATTGTGGTCGGCACCTTTAATCACAGCTACTCGGGAGGCTGAGGCAGGAGAATCACTTGAACCCAGGAGGTGGAGGTTAGAGTGAGCTGAGATCATGCCACTGCATTCCAGCTTCGGTGACAGAATGAGATTCTGTATCACACACACACACACACACACACACACACACACCTGGGGACCCTACAAATTCATCTTCTTTCCTTCCCTCTACTGACTCCATCTTCACACACAAATACATCCATTCCAGCCATTAGTGCTTACAGTAATTCTGGAATTTGCTTTGTTGAACCTATTCAAAATGTAAACACTGCTGAGAGGGGCAAGACCCTGTGTAAACTACCATGTATCAGCTCAAAGTATTTTACAATATCTGGTAAGAAGAAGTATGAGTAAATTAAGAAGAGGTACTCTAGTACTCTAAATTGAGCTGGGTACTCAAGAGGAAGAGTTACGGGACATCTGCAACTGAAGAGCTGGGCAGCTCTTCAGAAGCTCCTGTGGGGGTATCTGGAGCCATAGGTCAATTCTGAGCCCAGAGTGAGTGGTAAAGGGAAATAGAAGCAAGACAGATAAAAAGAGGCCAAAGGAGGTAAATAATGGACACTGAATTAGGCTTCCCTCTATTCATATGTAACTTGGTGCTGAGAGTCCCTGAATATCTCAGCAAGAATCCACAGGCCAGTGGCAAAATGTGTAACCATTTTCCCTCACATTTTGAGACCTCTTAAGGGTGTCAGCTGCAATATAAATCTTTATTTCTGTAAAAATGCTCTGTTAAGAAAATATCACTATGCATCTCATCTGATGATCTAACTGTTAGAACTGGAAATTAATCAGAGGGAAACAATCACCCCTGGAAGGCTTTGCTACTGACTAAGTAAGTGTAAGATAAAATTAGTACAAATGGGTAACAAGAAATGATTTCCATATTTTACTGACAAGTGATATTAGGAATCATTATCTTACTGTTTTATGAACTTCTTGTATCATCAAGTGACATTCTCAAGTAATATTATGATCAGGAGCAGAATTTTTCATCCCTGCATGACATAAGCAGAGAGGTTCTGTAGGGTTCAAGAATATAAAGATAAAGATATAGATATATAAACTATATCTATATCTTTATATCTAAGAGAGAGAGAGAGAGAGATTGAGAAACAGGTTTACTTGCTTAGAGAATTGTTGTTTTCTTTGTTAGAGCAGAGGAAAGAGAAATTTAAGTTTACTATTGATAAACTCTACATATTCAGAAGTCCCTAGAAAACCATAATCATCACCACAAATTCTTTTCTTTTTCCAGTTTGTTTCTTTTAAATGAAAAACGTGTCTGTATAATTTAAAAAGCTGTCTGCAGCAGGTACTCTGAATGACGAAAGGGTAGGAGGCTGGAGAAAGCAAGAGTGAAAGGTTTTGTGCTTCATCCAGAATCACCCTTCTGTTCGCCACTGGGCATAATTCCTCTCTAGTAGATGCTAAGCTTGTTGAATGGTGTAGAGCCTGTCCAGCCAATTGTCTGAGGAAAGAGTGTGTTGCCAAGACATAAAGCAGAGTTGAAGAAGATGGGATTAAATGTGACCCTCTTGCCCTCCCCTCCGTCAGTATGACTTCTGACTATGTCTTTTGAAGGGGGACTCGGAACTTGTGAGTGGGACTGAGGCTCCTCCAGAGTGTGGGTGGAAAGACTTCAGCAGAACATTGCCCAAGAGGAAGCTCAGGGATGGAGATGGATCAAAATGACCAGTTTGCTGGAAAGAGCTTAGCTGGAGGAGAACCACGGTCCCTGATGAGAGGGCAACGCCAATCCTGATGAAATTTGGGGACGAGGTGCTTGTCTCCCTCACCCCAGGGAGGACATTGCCCTAACCCCTCACCGTGGGAATAAGTGGCCTTAGCAGCAAAGGAGGCCTGGAGGCAGTGAGGCTTTCTTCAGTACTTATAAAGTGGTGACAACTTGCAGGCCCGCACTTCCTGCAGCCTACCGTGTGGCCATTACCTGAGACCTGAGGCATCTAGAGCCAAAGTCCAAGTAAACATTAGATAGCTGCAGGCAATGTGTTAGAACATGACCCCACAAATAATAAGAGAACCTAAAGAGATTCAATGAACGCATATAAGGTACCTCTGGATCTTAACAAACATGGTTTATAGATTTTAAAATTCAGTAGAAAAAAGAAAACAATAAGTCATTAACATAAAAAAGAGTAATTCAACTGATAAGCTCAAGTGAACAAATAAATATAGAACTATAACATACATTAAATAGAGAATATATGTTTTTATGTATCAGTAAAACTGTTATAAGAAATGGTAAGATATTTGTGTATAAAGGAAACTTTAAGCAATTTTTCATAACAGATTTTTTCCATCTGACCAAAGAAAAGTTTGGAAATTTATCATTTTAAATGACTCAAAACATAGTAACTCCTGGAAATTAACAATCTCACAACACATGGAATAATCGAGAAAGGTTCTATAACTAAGAAAAGGGAATTAGGCAGGCAGTATTAAATTGGACCTTTCTCTTGACATTGTTTGTGAAAGCAATAGACAAACTCAGAGGCAACAGACATGTTACTCAGAATGGCTCAGAAAGCAAGGCTGCTTTCCAGGGTGAAGCAGCCTTTAGGCCAGTTATCCTTGGAAAAAATAATGGAATAGCACAGGGCATTCAAGCCTTCAGAACTGTTTCTTTGAGGACGTGAGACATCTATATATGTGTTTCTTTACATTTCTATTGTTATTTTGTATGTGTTCTGACTTAGTATTTCATATTAGCCATATATAATAATATGTTTGGGGAAATATATATATATTATATATGGTATTTTATTTTATATATGTATATATAATGTGTACACATATAATACAATGTGTATATATGCACACATACATGTATATACACACACAGAGATATATACATATCTTATGTACATGTATCTCATATCTATATGTATCTCTATACATATCTGATATATCTGTGTGTGTGTTTGTGTGTGTATAAATTGGCATAACTTAGTGGTACTTTTGGAAGCCAAGCTATTTGAAGCCAGACTGCAGACAAAGCACTGAAGAAAGAAGATAGTCCTAAATATTCAGGATCCATTTGACTATGAGGATGAGAGAAGCCCCCTTAGTAAAAGTCAAGGCGCGTGACTCAACAGCCATGGCTTCCCCTTGGAAATTTACTTCCTGGACTCAAGTCTTGAGAGATTTGTATTGTGCTTACCTGGGAGTCTGTTCATGGCTGAAATCAAAAAAGAACCTTCATGGAAAGTCATTTTTCTCTGTTCTTAAAGTTTGTACTTTAAAATGAAATATTTTTCTTTCATTTTGTGTGTGTGTGTGTGTGTGTGTGTATACATATATATACATATATACATGTGTGAATATATATGTATATATGTATATATATGTATATATACACACACACACACACAATGAAAAGAAAAATATTTCATTGACGTGCTATACAGTGTCTTCTTTTCTGGTCAAATTCTTCATTTGCCCCTCATGGTGTAGATGTGTAATACTCCAGACGGCTCATAGTTGGTTCCAATAAAGCCCAAACTGCCAGAAAAACATAAGTGACTTTCCATATGGAAGTTTTCAAGGATTGTTACTATTAGTTCAGTATTAGTTACGGGTGTGTCAGTTAAGTTGCTGCAGAAACTCCAAAGTACACAAAAGGCCAACCCCAGCAGACACTTATTTCTTGTTTGCGTGAAGTCCAAATTGGGTGTTCATAACTAGCAGGCACCTCTTTTCCAAGTCATGATCCACAGAAACCCAGTTTTCTTCAAAATGGTGGCTCTGCTGTGTTTTACATGAAGCTTATAAGGTTACTTGGAGAACAATCCCCTTTCTAGCCAATTAGAAAGGGGCAAAAGTGTAAGAGTGTCGCTTGACGGAGGAAGCCACATGCTAGGCTGGGCAGCGGCACCCCTTAGTCATGCTCCCATCGCACCTGTGGGAAGTCAGGCACAGGGTCATAATGAGGGAGGCAGAAGAATGCATTCCAGCTGTGCACTTGGGAAGAAAAAGAAATGTATTTGGTTAAGATCCAGCAGGCTCTCCCGCCATAGTCTTCCAAATTCATTTTTAGTTACCATTTTCTTGATCACTGGGAGTATTCTTTAAAATACCTCATGCAGTGCACCACTAACTTGTAATGTATTCTATAGTAATACTATCACATGTAAATTACCACTAATGTTGTATTCTATATCAAATTATCTATTCTAAATTTTTTCATGTGTCTTTCCTAATCAGGTATCCTTCTCATATGGCTTTGTATTTTTCCCATCTGACTAAAGATTGGATTTTATTCTTTGACACTGCATAGTCTATCACCAAAAGCACACTAAATGTAGAGTTCATTCAGCTCAGCTAGCTGGGAAACAGGATAAGCTCACTGCCATCTCTCCCTTGGCTAAGGGCTTCACATCACCATGTGTTCCAGAGCCTCCACTTGGCAAACCGAAACTGCTGCTGCCCTTGCATGGGCCCAGGATAAGGTGATAGGTCAGATAACCTCCTCTTTATCCCCACACAATCTACATGCTGACACCAAAACCTTGTCTAAGCATAAGCAAAAACAGGGGAAGATTCAGTAAGTGTCAGTGCAGCTGCCACTGGGCGCCACTTGATGTTTGTGGAGACTGACATGGAGAAAAGCTCACGAGAAATCCCCCTTTGGCAGTGCAGTGGAAATTTCACATCCACCCTAAAATCACTTGCTGAGCTATTTGCACTCTGCCACAAAAGTTTCCATCAGCAGGAAGGACAGCTGGGAGTTTGGGTATTATAACGCCACTTTGCCCTGTGTTTGCTAAGAATCACTGACTGGGAGACTCCCCAGTTTTCCTGGCAGTTCCTGTAAGGATCTTAAGGAAGCACCTTGTTTGAAAAAGAAAAAAGTGAATCCATAAAGCAACATCTTAGATGCCAAAGTGTTGGACAAACCATGAAAATATTTAGATAATCTGGGTGCAGAAATGATGCTTCCAGGGCACAGTCTGATAGGCACTTAGACACTAGAAGGGTAACTGCCATAGTGTGTGTGACCTTGACCATCTCTGTCAGCATCTGCCAATTGGCACCTAATTGTAACTGCTCAAACACTCCCCGGCCTGATGTGGGTTAAGTCTCAAGAAATCAGCCACTGAAGCTTGCTGCCCAGGAATGGCATGAAATCCTACAAGGCCCTGCTCACTTTGTAGTCTCTGTTTCTGTGGCTTACTCAGCCTCTCCTTCCTCTGATTATTTGTGTTAATCCTGCATTACAAGTCGTTCCTTGTGCCTTGAGGCTCCTCACCTAGCCCTGTCCTGTTAATCCCTCTTGCTCCTCCGTCGCTTCATACCCCAGAACTACACGGTCATGTGGCCCTCATTTCCCAGTCCTATCTTCTGATCTTACTCTTCATACAAAATCCAAACAACCTTCCTACAGCCTGAATAAAGTTATCATGACCAACTTTTATCACCCCGTATTTCATAATTTAAATACTTTCTTGTATCTTCTCTCTTTTCTTTCACTTCAAAACATACCCATCTTCTTTACCTTTCCCTAATTTCTAAACTCTACTCTCAGTCAGGAGATAAAGAATCTGACAATTAAATTCCAAAACATGTTCCCTTTGGTTACAGGTAAATGTGCCCTATTCCCTAAGGAATGAGTCTGAGTAAAATATAGATGTTCTGAACAGTACTTTGACAAAGCAGTTGACTGTAGTGGTAAGGACATCTGGAACTATGGAAGACTTGTAGGGGAGATGTTTAGGGAAAGGTAACATTTTTTGTGGACTGTAAATAACACAATAAAATGCCTCTCTGCTTACAGGTAGAACCACCATTGTCTCATATTTTTTCTAAAAAAATGCAATAATCTTGTCAGACAATTATCACTGTTATATTTATAAATTGTTCGAAATAAACTGACATCATATTTAACTGTAGTTTTTATTCAATGCATTAATGTAAGAACCAAAGGTTAGAGTGGCAATAGTTAATTTACCTTTTAAATGATTAAGAAATGCATGTGTACATCTATATATCATGCTCTCAATTTATTTGACTTACTTCTTGGATAATCAGGAGACTAAAATAGCAGTATATGGAATATGATTATGTGATGAGGAAACGTGAATGTAGAGATGAAAATAGCAACAGTTGTCTCTACATAAGCAATTGAAGAGTAAGAATGAAAGCTCTATAGGAATTGGTAGAGGATCAATACAGGTCAATAGAAAAACTCAAGACAAGGACAGGTAGTAAAGAATGCAAGAACATAAAGGCTTAATAAATGCTAGCTAACAACAGCAGTGAGATTCATTGATCACAGAACAGCCAGAGGGCTCAAGAAGATCTCTGGAAGCCAGTGAGACACTAGCCCAAGCTGGTGTCCAGCTTCTTGACACCATCACAAGAGAGAATTTAGAGATAAATCAAAATGAGGCAAAAGGCGAGAAGCTTTTATTGCAAAGCAAAGGCACCCGCTTGAGAGAGAAGTGTGGGCGCACTCCAGAATGTGATTCACCCCCAAGGGAGTTTGAGTTTCTGATTTTATGGGCTCTTCTAATTAGGAGGTGGAGTAATCATAAAGTTTTCTAGGAAAAAGGTGGAGATTTCTTAGAATTGAGGTGCCACCCATTTTTCTAATAAATATGGGCATGCTTGGCTCTATCATGGGGCTGACAGGTGTATGTATGGTAATGAAGTGTGTAATTAGGTCTGGGCTAGGGCCTGGGTCAAATTCAGCTCCCTTTGGGAACTGGCAGTCTGAACCAGCTTAGCCCTCATTCTGTTTGTTAGGATATTATCAGCCCAGCCTGCTTCTTGTCCTTGTAGCTTAATTTTTAACAGCCTCTTTCTTGATGTTATATGAAACTACTGCTTGGTATTTTCTCATTTTTCCTATGACCACCAGCATCCCTATTTTGTGGGTGTATCTTTAGTTAGGGGGTGGCATAATCATTAGGTATTCTGGAAGAGGAGGGGATTTCGAGGACCCTCCTTCCCCCATGACCGCCCTCTTTCTATGTAATTTAAATATTTTATTGTGTCTTCTCTCTCTTCTTTCTCTTCAAAACATATCCATCTTCTTTACGTACAAGAGTCATGGATATGTCACCTTGATTGGGGTTTTGGCCATATTCTCTCTCTTATTTGGGGATTTTTGTTATCCTGTGGTTTCTCTGCCTACTTCTTGTTTTAGTTTTTGTTTGGGTTTTTCCACCCTCCTGCGACTACCCAGTGCTATTCCTATCTCAACAGTAGGTAGGCCCATTTGTAGTAAACTCCAATCATCAAAATGCCTTCACAATGGCATACAATGAAGATTGATACACATAATAATGACTACAAATCACTGAGAGATTTTGAATGCCTCTGAATGACTGAAAATTTGATTGTGCTCAGTATCATTTTAGGAATAAATGTATTTATTTCTGAATAAAGAGACTCAAAAGTATTTTTTTGCAAGCAGCTATTTCACTAAGGATCATACAATTTCAGAGCTAGAAATCCCTGTTGCAGTACAAAGATGAGTTGTTAATTCAGTATAAAACATTAAACCAGAGGCTAGAGGGTTGTTGGGAAGACTGGAAAATGGGGGGAAAATTTAAAGCCTAGGCTACACAAGCAGGGGTGAAGGGAGAGGTGGGGTTCCGGGGCGGCACGGTTGGAGTGGGATCCGAGAATAACAAACATGATTTGACAAATTCCTAACAGGATAAATTCATACAGCTGAACCCATGTGGTATATGTGGACAAAAATGCATGGACAAACAAACGAAGGATGGGATCTAGAAAAAAAATGGTGGCCAGTAGTCCAATAGGATATTCAGTTGGATTGCTGAGAATCTACAAGAGGTCTTAGAGGTCTGCCTTTACTCTTACCCCATTTTACCAATTAGTAAAGTGAATTGTCCAAGGTCACACAGTTGGAAGTAGCAGATTTCAGCCTTACATTGAAGTTTTATAGCTTCTGGAAGATTTCCTCCAGTCTAAAAAGCAGCTTCCAGGTAGACATGCCTGCAGGCTCAAAGCATCCAGTATATCACTTAGTTCTTTTCTAAAAGTCAACCAGTGGCCAGAGGCGGAAACCAGAGTCAATCTCTGCTCTTTTCTTTTTTTGAAAATTCGTCACATGACACCCAGTGTCTCATGCCAGATGTCTTAACATTCTTGGATCCTCCTTCTGAAAGAAAAAGGGGAAAGTATTCCTCATGTGACTGTAAATTACATCACCGCACTACTTGCTGTCCTTTCACTGTTCATACAGACGGAGCTTGGTCCTTTAGCCCTAAATCACTTTGAAAAACAAACAGGCAGAGCTGAGTGTCTATTTTTGCCTAATAATGGGGTAGAAGATAAGTAAGACCACCTTGACCTCAAGGAGCTTACAGCTTACATATTATTTGCCGTTTAGATGAATCCAAACAACAGAATTGTTCTAAATCACTTTAACAAATAACCTTTGTCATTGTTGTTTTTTTTAAAATCACACCATAAAACAATTGAAAGTGATTTGCTGTAGTGGAGGGCATGTGGTGATAGTATAGCCCTCACCACATACTGCGAATGCATTATTTTTCTGTTTTCAGATAAATCTTGATGTATTCAGATAAATCTTGATGTTTTCAATGCAATATAACTTTAGTTGATTTGCTTGATATGTTTTTACTAAACAAAAGCTTTCTAAGATAATAACATTTATTATACATTAATTTTACCTTACATTCCGTATTACAAACAGATAATACACTAAAATAAACTTTCTTTTGAGCTCTTGTCTTTTTCGACATTATGAGCAAACGATCGTCTGGCTTAAAATGGTAAGCACAAAAAATACAGTTGAGTTGGACTCTCCTTGGATGTAACTGCACACCTGGCCTCAAGGTCATGCTCTTTCCCTGGGAAAGTATCTGGTTGCTCAGCTATCTTTTCCTTTCTTAGCTAGTCATCACCACCTGAGCTTTCTCCTTGTGTTCCATGGTATTTTTTTAAATTTTCCAGTCCATAATTTCAAATATAGTGATTGAAAACAACTAGCTCTTAATTTGTGTTTTTTCCTAAGTGATAACTAAGAAGTTTCTGTGCCATTTTACTCTGTTCTTCAGTGGTGATCATGCGTAAGAAAGGGATGTATGCTTCTTCAATGTTCCTTAACCAGAAATCATTCAAGAGACTTATTTTTTAAATTATGTTAAACTTTTTAAATAAATAGTCCATTCACAAGTATAAATCAATCAGAATAGCATGACCCTGAGTGGAGACTCTCACCCCTTCTTCCTCCCCACCTTTCTCCCCACGTGCTTCCTCCCCACCTTTCTCACAGGTAATTACTGTTCATCCACATATTTTAATCAGCAGTGTCACTTTGCACCCTGATTATTTGCATTCCTCCCTCTGTAGGAACGTTTCATCATATAAAGTAAACTATTCCATATATTGCTTTTCTTTCCATTTTTTGGCTTAATATTTTAAAGAGCTTCCATATTAGTGTATAGAGTATTCTCGTTGCTTTTTCAAAAGTACATATTGATGAGTTGTTTCTCAAATATACGTGTTTCTCAAATGTAGATTCACAAGTACAGGTATTTTGTGCAGGGGAATTGAGATAATGTCTGTTCACACTATTCCATGTCTGTTCACAACTATTCCATGTCTGTTCACAACCGAATCAAGGCAAAATAAACTCTAGTACCTCAGCTCTGTAAAACACGGTTCACCTGTTGTTAAATGCATATTATTCACTGCTCAAGGTTTAGAAGAACTTATAAGAACATATATACTTTACATCATAGACTGATGTTTGTGAAGCCAATTTAGGTATGCAAAATATCAATAATTAATTCTTCCCTGATCCATCCATGATGGGGAGATCCAATTTTATCACTAAGGCAGCTAGAATAATTGGATAGTCCTGTCATCCCACTGTTCCTTCTGAGGTGCACATAGAGTTAGTAATGTAATTATCCTATAATAAAGTCATAAACTCATAGAGAGTTGACACTTGTTGACAGCTTTATAGTACACGAGAAATTGTAATGACTTTTTTTTACAAGGATTATCTTACTTAAAGTTTTAAAATGTCATAAAATTATTATCATTCTGCTATAATGGCCAAGAAACTGAGGCATAAAGAACACAGCAATTAACCATAGCCCACAATATTACATGATACAACCAATATTTGAACTCCTGTCATGTGAAAACAGAGGCTTAGATCTTAGTCCCTATACTCTGTTAATGAGATGTCTCTGCTAACTCAGCCAGGAGTCTCATCTAATACAGTTTCCAAGCGAGGTGGAACAAAGCTCACTTTCTGGGTCCACCATTTATACTGGCTATATCTTCTTGGGAAAGGCTCCAAACCTCCCTCTGAGCAACAAAGGATAACAAAGAAAACTTAGGGCCTCTCAGTTGAACATTGCATCTGTTTCGCATGGTGTTCCCCATGGTGTTATGAATGTTACATTGTTGTAAGTGTCAAATGAGAGTACTCATAAAATTAGATAAATCCCCAGCATAAATAAATGCACAATAACTGAGAACTTAAAAAATAACAGAAAAATAACTGATGATAGAAGTGGCATCAGTCAGAGTTGATTTCCTAAAGACACTCTAGCTCAACCAGAATTTATGGATGTAAACACAACTCAATGTCCTTGAAATGCTTAATGTAGTAGCCTCAACTTCTTGAGACATTGGAGAAACTCAGAAAAGTCAGAGGCTATACGGTCTCCAAAGAGCTAATTTGGTTGCAAGACATCACATATAAGTGACTCTCTATTGACTCATAGTAAGCATAATATGCTCTGAAAAAAAAAAGGACCTACAAAGCAGCTGAAATATCTCTATGTTATTTGACTTAATCTATGCTATTGCTGGAGAAGCGGTGGAAGTTGAAGTTTCTCAGCTACTGAAAGTCCAAACTCATTCCCTATCTTTTTTTCTGGAGGACTTAATATTACCTAGGGAGAAAGTCCTTTTAACACACACCTTGGGGCTTTTGAAAAAGATTTAAGTCATTTTTAAAACAATTTTATTGAGATATAATTTAAATACTATACAATCCACTTTAAACTGTGTACAGTTTATTCACATATATATATGTAGCCATCACCATAATCAACTTTACAACATTTTGTCACCTCTCCTCCAAAAATTGTGTCCCCATTAGTAGTAACTCTTTACCCCCCATCGCCCCTCAACCTCTGACAACCACTAATATATATTCTGTCCCTACAGTGTTGCCTACCCTTCACATTTCATATAAATGGAATCATATCATATATGGTCTTTTGTGATTGGTATCTTTCACTTAGTTTAATGTTCTAAGGTTCATTGTAGCATTTACCACTACTTCAATTTGTTTATTGCCAAACAACATGCCATAGCCTGGATACATCACTTTTTGTTTATCACAATTTCTCGGCTTTTGTTTACCCACTTGTCAACATTTAGGTTGCTTCTATTTTTTTGCGAATACAAATAACGCTCCATAAACATTGGTGTATACGTTTGGGTGTAAGCATGTTTTCATCTCTCTTAGGCATATACAGAGGAGGGGAATTGCTGGGTCATATGCTAAGCATGTTTAAACTTTTGAGAAACTGCCAAATTGTTTTCTAAAGTGTCTGCACCATTTTACATCCCTACCATGAGATCCACTTTGAAAGCCTAATATTACATGTTCACTTTAAAAAAATTAATGGCTTTGCTTTGACCTGCCATTTTACATCTATGAGAGTGACTGGTTAAGAAGTCCTGCTAAGAGATAAGACTATTAAAGCAAAATATTATCCTACATTAAATCACTAAAATGCTTTGTTTAACATCTTCTGTCACTTTCTTTTCTGTTGACAATTCAGTTGCACTTGTCACTTAATCTTTCAGGTATAATTCATTTCTTCCTCTGAGTCTTATCCAACAGTGTTCCTGGTGTAAGAAAACAATTCACAGTACTCTACATTAGCTATCCTGATGTTAGTGACTTTAGTCTCTGTATCACTCTGTTTAACTACCTTCCTGCTGCTTTCACAAATGTAACCTCTAGATTCACAGTTATGGTTTGACAACAAAGGAATAGACTGTGCCAAACAACAAAATTGAACAAAAAATAAATGTATGTGGAATCGTGTTCTGCTATGCTATCCATCATCCCAGAAAATAAAAAGTAAACAAAAGTAAAACCTAATCATAAATATAGTTACATGCATGCTCTTTGTATATAATTTGTAAATGCATAAAATCATACCTTCTAAAGATGTTTTGTATTGATGTGCCAATAAAGTCATACTACTTATTTTCTACATGAATTACAATTTAAATACATAGTTACAATTTAAACACATTTCCTGCCTACAATACATCTTAGAAAGCTACTTACTTGCTGTGATATCTTTTTTTTTCCCAATCTCAGGAAATTTTTAGTACTGTCTTCAGAACCTACACAGTGCATTCAAAGCCATTCACAAATATTTATTGGGTGACAACATCTGTGAGGCATTGTGCTAAGCATCCTTTCTAAAGGATTTTTGAAAGCTATTATTCTTTTGGATATGCTCATTTGAGGCAAACATTTTTCCATGGATGGTGGGTTTTATTGGAGAAAATGGTCAAAAGTTATTCAAAGTCAATTCTGATGGATGACATGGGTATGATCCATCGAGCAAGATGACACTCTTAATGGTCAGAATTATGTGTGACTATAAATTTATGAGGCTGATTTTCTTGTGTGGTTCATTAACTAGATTTGAAGAAAATTCCACAAGAGGAGTTCCAGTAACATTTTGAGTGATGGAAGTGATGGTGAAGTGTGTGGTGCAAAAGTAACCATTTTGATGGATGGTACTCTTTTATAGATCAGTCCTGACATGTTTTAAAAACACACTCAATGCTTATGGTCACACATTATATATAGTGCCTAAAAAATACTGGACACTAAAAATGTCCAGCCATATTCATAGCCAGGACAATGTAATTTCCTAGTGACTGTACTTTCACCCCTGACAAAACAAGAAAACAACTAGTAGCATATGTAACTTGTCCTTTTCTAAGGAGCTGCGGCTTGAGTGTTATCTATTCCAACAAAGGAATTGAGCTACAGGAGAACATCCCAACTTACTAATGCCTTGACAATGCTTGGCATATAGGAACTTCTCTGTGTAGCATTACTTGTAGAAGTAGTCACTGAAAGATTTTGGCTCTTATCATTTGTTTAAAGATCAAAACTAGTTTAATAGAGCTTTAAAGTAGTGATGCCCAGCCTTTTTGGCACCGGGGACCAGTTTTGTGAAAGATGATTTTTCCATGGACCAGGGTGGGTGGGGGGCGGTAGTGGGGTGAAACTGTTCCACCTCAGGTCATCAGACATAGTTAGATTCTCATAAGGAGCATGCAACCTAGATCCGTCACGTGTCCAGTTCACAACAGGGTTCATGGTCCTCTAAGAATTTAATACTGCTGCTGATCTGACAGGAGCTGGAACCTAGGTAGTAATGCTCACTCGCCCTCACTCACCTCGTGCTGTGCCACCCAGTTTCTAGCAGGCCACAGATGGTACTGGTCTGCAGCCCCGGAGGTTGGGGACCCCCATCTTAAAGGATTAAATCATGGTCAAGTGTTATTTATTGACTATTTGCTGCATTCTAAATCTTCCCCAAATTCTTTAAACTATACTCAATCTAAAAGCTTCTCTTTTACAACCTAAGCCAAGAATTGTAGATAAGGTATATTTGTTTCCTAGGACGGCAGTAACAAATTGCCATAAATGAAGTGTCCTAGAGTAATAGTAGTTTATTGTTTTAGATTTCTGGAGTTCCAATGTATAAAATCAGTGTCAGCTAGCTTGGCTCCTTCTGGAGGCTGGAGAATATGTTCTATGACTCCCTCTAGCTTATGGTGGTTGCTGGCCATCTTTGGCATTCTCTTTCTCAGATGCATCATTTCAATGTCTGCTTTCATCCTCAGATGGCTTTCTCCCCTCTATGTGTATTTCTGTGTCCAAATTTTCCTCTTCTCATAAAGACACAAGTCATTAAGATAGGGTCCACCCTAATCAAGTATGACCTCACTTTAACTTGATTACATCTTCAAAGACCCTATTTCCAGATAAGGGCATATTCAGAGGTTCCAGGTGGCTTTGCGTTTTGGAAAGAAAGATACTATTCAACCCAGTACAATAGGCGCACTAGAAAATTGCATATATGCTAAGTGTACAGCTTATCTGTGTAACCAATACCTTAATCAAGAATCAGAACATCACTAGTGCTCTAGAAGCCCACCTCACATCCTCCTCTAGTAACTAAATGCCCAAAGATAGCTACTGTTCTGATCACCAATAGCAAAGACCACTGTTGCCCGTTTTTGAACTTCATGTAATTGAAAGCATACATTATATACTCTTTTGTGCCTGACTTCTTTCACTGAACATTTTTTGTATGAAATTTATTCACATTTTTGCATCTAGTCATAGATTGTTGATTTCAAATGCTATATAGTGTTTATTATATTACTATACCACACTGCATCTATCTGTGTTATTATAGATAGATACCTGGTAATTTCCAGTTTGGGGTTACCACAGAGTGCTCCTATAAACATTATAGTAAATTTTTTGTCGTGAACATATGTGTGCATTTCTATTGTGCATATAATTAGATTGAGTTGAACCTTGGAGTGGAACTGCTGGTCATAGGTTATGCTTATGCTCAGCTTTAGCCAATTGGGTCAAATAGTTATTCTAAATGATTGTACTTATTTACACTGCAGTGTTTGAGAGCTTGGATATTTCTACCATCCTTCCAACAACTTGAAGCTTTTCACTGTTTTTTTTTGTTTTTCCACCTCCCATTTATTCCCACCCCCTCCTACACAAGCAGACCTCAGAAAAGTCATACTATAGCTAAAAGCCAAAACAACCTATTAAATTTCTCTGCGCTTCAGTTTTTCATAAGGCTACATGTCTAGAAGGGGAGTATTCAGCATACAGACCAAATGCCTTGGCCAAAATGTCTTGGCTAGAGGCAATGAGATAGAAAATTTGGGGTGCAAAGAAAATGACCCGCCCAGAAGTAAAGGAGAGTGGGGATACGCACATCACTCTAGACAGATTTCTCTAGGAAGGGTAATGTGGTGGTATGCCTAGAAGCTTCTCCAGGTAGATGACAAGACCCAATAGAAGAAATAAGTTTTGGAAGTTGGTGCCTCAGGCAGACTTAAAGAAATAGTTTTGATACTCCCAATAGCAAAGAGCCAATGTATAGGAAGGGCTACATTAACCAGTATGATGAACATTTCAGATAAGCCTGTGTGGGCAGATGACAAAAAGACAAGATGGAGCCCCTTACCAAGCTCATCTCCACACAGCCTGAGGCCACCACAGAAAGATAAAGGAACCCCAAGAAAGACTGAGATTAAAGAATTCAGCCAAAACAGTACGACTGGGGGGCCTGGAGTAAAAATTGAATGATTCGTACCAGCCATTCCATAAAGGTAGGAAACCTGAGTCTCAATTTCTTTGTCTACCTGAACTTTGAGCAGAGGAACTCGTACACAGTAGACATTTAATAATTACTTATCGAATAATGAATGATAACTAGCAGTAAGACCCAAAAATGCGCTAAGCTTAACCATGGGAAAACCTGTTATTACAAGTTAAGATTTCATCTCTGAGTACTGGGGATAAAGATAACAGAGAAGGGGTCACAATTACTCACAGAATTGACATCAGCTCCATAGATCGGAGAACTAAACCTGGGATGCTTCACTCATTTCTCAGACTCTGATGCTATTAAAGGTCTTTAGATGCTTTGTTTCATTCGCTGTGATAGCTGTGCTGGGGTGATGACATTTCATCTTGAATGTCTAGAGGCTTGTTAGCAGAGACACTGTCACGGCCAGGGATCACAGCATTTTTGTGCTCAGTCCTTAGGGCACTGATCTTGGCTGTACAGCTGGACTCAGCAGCAGATGCCACATGGTCTAACATGACAAGCAGCTGGATCTCCAGCCAACAGACCTTTATTTTCCTGAAATGAATGGCAGTTTGCAGAGCAGAAAGGGTGTTGCCTTTTACTTCCCTATGTGAAAACAGCTCAACTTTAGCAATCACAGAGATTTGAAGAGATCAGAAGAGAAAAAGGTAGTTTATTTTTGCAACATATAACTAATGTTTCTGTTTAGAGCAGGTGAAAATGAGCATCCCAATCTGCCTAATTTAGTTCTACAAAATTGATCTGAGGTTGGATTGAGTATGACACAAACATAGAGAAAATAGAAGGCAAAACATCTAAGTATATAAGTAAATGTTTACATTTAAAGTATTTTATATAAGTTCTCTATAAACATAATTATCAGTATACCATGGCTTTCACTTTCTTAACCATCTCTCTTTGTTGTAAGTCAATCCTTTGTCACTGAAAGCTGTACATGAGGAAATGAGCAATAGAATAACTGCAGGCTTTAGACCAACATTTGCTCTGAGACTCGAAACTATCAAGAAAATGGCAACTTGGTTTCTTGCAGAAGTTGATGCCTGACTCTCCATTTGAGCAATGCTATTGGCAGTTTTAGGGACATCTTCTCCTTTATTTCCTGAAGAAAATAAAATGTCAGCCAGTCAAGAAGGATTTTTTTTTTCCCATTTTTTGTTTGTCGGTGGCTTAAAGCACTTTAAGCCACCAGGGGGAGAAATCCATAGCATGGCTTTATGTCTGAGTGAATCTTTTGAAACATTGTTTTCAAAAAGTACTTCATGCTGTTCACTTCTAGTGACAGCTGAATGAGCAAATATGTTGGAAGGATTGTTTCTCAAGTAAAATACTCTATATTTTGGAGTTTATTTATTCAAAGCCATTCAAATTTGGTGAGAGGGTCAAGAAGACATGCAAATAACTCATGACATGCTTGCATTATAGTTACAGACATGGAAAAATTATTTGCAGTCTTGAGTCTTTGGAGATATGTCCCAACATCCTCAATTATCAAAGGATATTTCGAATGTCAAACAATAAATGGGAGTAAAATAATTATAATTCTGACCAAGGCTGGACAACCCCAATGTACAATAGAATATTGGATTTGGGTAAGTTGAACTTCTGCTTAATTATTGGAAGAGGAGATAGAAGAAGCAAATAATAAAGACATTCCATTAGTGAAAGTTTCTACTTGATTTTATGGGGTTGGGTCTAGCAAGGTAATGCTTTTAGGGGCTGAACAAAAGGATCTCCAGTCATAGTTACATTTGGGATTTTGCATCCTTTTAAACAGAATATATTTTAAGATAAGTTAAGCAGAATAATAAAAGATCTTAACTGGTTACCAGTGCATTGAAACTATTCCAGCTGGAACCAGATAGACAGGGACAATGCATCATTTTAGAAAGAACATAGAACCTGTCAGAATTAAAAATAAATATAGTTAAATTTGGGAAAGTGTAGTGTAATAAAAAAAATCATAGACTGGATCATTAAAACCGAATTCTGGATTTTTGAAAAGACTACAAAATTTTTGAAAATAACAGGTTTAAATAAAATATCGGTTGGCTGCTTATTTGTTATTTTCATCCCCTATTCCTTCCTGTCTCCATTGTTAAGCACAATTATCGGCATAAAAGAGGTTTTTAATACCCATTTTTAGACTGCATTCTAGCCTGGGCAATAAAACAAGAATCCCATTCTCTCTCCCTTTCTCGTCCTCTTTCTTTCTCTCTTTCGTTATTTTTTTTCTTTTGCTGTTTCTTTCTTTCTCCTTTTCTCTCTTTTTCTAAAAAAAAAAAGAAAAAGAAAAAAAGAAAAAATATCCCTTCCTTTGAAAGGACATGGATGAAGCTGGAAACCATCATTCTCAGCAAACTAACACAAGAACAGAAAACAAAACACCACATGTTCTCACTTATTAATAGGAGTTGAACAATCAGGATTCATGGGCATAGGAAGGAGAGCATCACACACCGGGGCCTGTTGGAGCGTCGGGGGCCAGGGGAGGGATAGCATTAGGAGAAATACTTAATGTAGATGATGGGTTGACAGGTGCAGTGAATCACCATGGCACATGTACACCTATGTAACAAACCTGCATGTTCAATACATATACCCCAGAACTTAAAGTATAATAAAAAGTAATAATAATGATATTATTTAACTGCACATAAAGAAGGGACTTACAGTATTAAAATGTATCAAACATGTATAACAGTACATTTGAAACCCTAGAAAAAGTATCACTGCCTCCCCTCAACAAATGTATAATACCAGAACTGACTCAAAAATCTGTAAACCTCAGAAAAATATTATAAATAGATAGCCAAAAGCTGACAAGGTACACTTCTAAGAAAGAATAAACACAAATGATTTTCTGGATTTTTCAAAACCATTAAGGAAAAGAAATATTCTTATTTAGAGAACAGAAAAAGAAGGAGGGCTTCTCAGTTGATTTTAAAACCTAACATTATCTGTATCCTAAAATAAACTTATGAGAAGGGCAAAAAATATATAGTATATAAACACTGATGTGTATGAGTGCACACACACAAAATTTTAAATTGAACAAAGGGATATATGAGATATATTTTAAAATAAACAAAGGCATATATAAAGAGCTTAATATAAGCTCTTAAAAAGAATAGAATAAAACTTTTTTAACCTGATAAATAGTAGTTACCAGAAACCTATGAACACATTATTTTTATCATTTTCAATGTTAAAATTTTTAATGTATCTCATTGAAAATGTCAAATAAAAAATATTTTGGCTCTCATTAGTAACATTCAGTAATTTTAGTGAAAGAAAGGTGCTTGCTAAAGCAATAACACAAGGAAAAGTAAGTGATGAACTATATAAAAGAAAGTTAAAAGTTGTGCTAATTTAGATGCTAAGAATTTCTACTTCAACACACATGGCAAGAAACAAGATCAACATAGAAAAGTGAGCTTTTTATAGCATAGTAATTAGAAAATTCGTTTCAAAGGATTAAAAAAAAAATCCCATTCAGGGAACAATAAAACCATAAAGCGTCCAAAAAACATCCTAACAAATGCCAACCTACTTGATGACTATTTTAAAAGTTTACTACAGAAGAAAGTAATAAAGATATTAAGGTATTTATAGTCAATACTACCACAAAGTTTTCCAAAGTGATGGACTCCCCTCACTCCAGTAACATATGTGAGGGCCAGTTTCTCTCCTGTACTTAATAAGGCCTTCATGGTTTTAATTTTCATGGCTTTAATGACCAAGATTGAAATGTTTCTCAACTTTCATAGAACTGACTATTCTACATGGTAAAAGATAGGACTCAATATTTTCTACCAAACATGTATTTTTATGCTCCAGAACCATTTATTTAACAGACCATCTTTTCACAACTACGTCGCACTGTCTCCTTGCCTATAAATTAGTTCACCATATCTGTGAGTCTGTTTTTGGACTCTGCTCTGTTTTACTGATCTACTTGTTTATCCCTGAATGAATTTCACCTTGTTTTAATTGTAATAACTTTATAGTAGGTTTTCAGATTTAGTAGTATATTCTTCTTAAAGACTGTCCTTATTCATTTGGACCTTTTTAGTTTTTACATATTTTTTTAAAATTAGATTGTCCATTTCAAAAAAAGGCATGCTTTTTGTCATCTCAACTGGGGTTACATTTGATTTAATAATAAATTCAAAGAAAATTAATATACTTAATACATTGAGTTTTGCAATATATTTATTTTGTTCTTGATTTCTCTAGGTAATGTTTCATAGATTTCTGTCTACAGGCATTTATAAAAACATATTCTGTTGATTTATTCCTAGTTATTTAATGTTTTTGATGCTATTGTAAATAATATGTTTTTTTATTTTATTTTTAGTTTTTCCTTGCTTTGTAGAGAAATACTATTGACCTTGAATTAATGATCTTGCTAATTTGACTTATTAATCTTAATAGTTAATTGGTAGAATACTTTGGATTTTATACATAACAATTATGAGTTTTAAGTCTTCCTTTCCGATTCTCATACTATTTATTTTGATTTTATTAATTTATTTATTTTCTTCTGCTTTGTGCAATGACAAATTTCCCAAACAATGTTGAATTGAAGTGGTTATATTGGCAATCTTGTTCTGTTTTTGAGTTCGATAGGAAAGCTTTCAGTATTTCATTGTTACATTTGATAATGAAATACCAAATTTCATTGAGAATTTTCATAGATATTTTTTAGAATAATCATGGATATTCTTTATCAGATTTTAAACGTTCTATTTATTTACTGGTTACTTTCCAAGAGTTTAAATAGTAAACAAATATAAAATTTTATTAAAGGCCTTTTCTGAATCAAATTAATCATCTGATTTTTCTTCTTTATTCCATTATCACAGCATTACAGTAATTGATTTTCAAATATTAAGCCAAACTTGTGCTCCTAGATTTAATCCATCTTGAGGCCATGATTATCATTTTTACACATACCAGATTCAATTGATTTACTAATCTTTTCTTTGAGATTTTTGCATCTATGTTTTTAAGAAAAATTGCCTTGTGATTTTTGTTGGTATCAGTGTTGTGCCAAACTCACAAAATGACTTGAGGAGTGCATTCTATGAACGATTTATGTAAGTTTGAGAAGATTAACTGCTTATGTCCTTTGTGCCTAGAGATTTTCATTAAGGGAATGTTTTTAATAATGAACTCAGTGTCTTTAATAGATAATAGGACTACTCAGATTTTTTTATTTCTTTATGTGTTTTTTTGTTGTTCGATTTTGATTTTCAATGAATTTCTCCAATTCACCTAAATTTTCAAATTTATGGGTTTAATGTTTATGTTTATCACAGCATTCTAGTCAAGTCATGAATAATTTCTTACTTGACAGAAATACAATAGCAGTGTCTAAAATCGTAAATGGATTCAGTAACCTAGTACGGATTAATGACAGAAGTCCAATAAATCGTTTTTCTGCCTTGCTTAAATATGCAAGCCCATTGCTTTCTCCTATCACTGACACAACAATAATGAGTCAATGTGGTGTCATCATCCAAAAAAACAAGAAAAAATTTAACTAAAAATTAGATACAAAGTTTTGTAGATATACATAGAGATGGATCATTCACCTAATACTTCATTGTTTATCTTGCTTTTAGACATGTCGGTGCAATATTATTCTAGTCTTTCATTAAACACCAAACTCCTCTCAGCACGACAAATTGGGGTTTTCTGTTTCAATACTCCATAGTAAATTCAAAGTGTGGTGGCTGCAGAGTAATCTGTTGAATTGGTGAAAGATTTTTATTCAGTATCAGTAGAATAGCTGAGCTTAAGGAGGCAAAATCAATTCACAATCAACTCCAAATCTTGATTCGTATCCAAGTGTTCAGCTCTTGAGCATGAACAATTGTAATCACATACATCCCTGAAATCTCCAGCCACGATGGAAGTTATACTGAATAACTCATGTTCTACGGTAGCTGTAAATGTAATATGTGCTCTAGGTAGTTTGGGTTATATTTTACAGGGGTCTTAAATAATTTCTCTCCAGTAATTCTTTTCTCCTTATCGAGGCACTTTATCTTCATCTATGCCATAGTTAATTTTAAGCTCTTTGTTTGCAATAATAATTAGAGGACGTTTTCAGAGATTTAGCTTTCTTGAAAATGAAAGAAAAGGTTAGCATAAAGTACTCCTAAAACTAATTATTACATAGGAATCTATGGAAATGGCTGGGTTTTTTATTTGTTTGTTTTGAGATGGAGTTTCACTCTTGTTGCCCAGGCTGGAGTGCAATGGCACCATCTCAGCTCACTGCAACCTCCGCCTCCTGGGTTCCAGCAATTCTCCTGCCTCAGCCTCCAAAGTAGGTGAGATTACAGGCTTGTACCACCATGCCCAGCTAATTTTTTTTTTTTTTTTTTTTGGTAGAGACGGGTTTTCTCCATTTTGGTCAGGCTGGTCTCAAACTCCCAACCTCAGGTGATCCGCCCTCCTCCGCCTCCCAAAGTGCTGGGATTACAGGCATGAACCACCATGCCTGGCCAGAAATGACCGTTTTTAGTATTGAAGTCGCGTGTTATAACTTTGTTATTTTCTGTTTCATCAAATTAATATGTCTTTATGTGAAGTAAATCCCAATAAAGCTTAAAAATGAGTTTGAAAAACAAAAATTAGTTTAAAAACTAATGTGTCTTGGACATTTGGTAGTGTAATACCCTAGAAGGAAAAAATATATAATTTTCATGATAAAATACTATGAGATATTTCCAATGAAAATATAATACCTGGGATTTTCTTCTTTCGCTTAAAACCAATACGATTTTTATCATTCTGTGCTTCACATTTTTCTAGTAGAGTGGCATGATCTCAGCTTACTGTAACCGCCACCTCCCAGGTTCAAGTAATTCTCATGCTTCAGCCTCCCAAGTTGCTGGGATTACAGGCGTGCGCCACCACGCCTGGCTAATTTTTTCGTATTTTTAGTAGAGATGTGGTTTCACCATGTTGGCCGGGCTGGTCTCAAACTCCTAGCCTCAGTTAATCCCCCCGCCTCAGCCTCCCAAAGTGCTGGGATTACAGGTGTGAGCCACGGTGCCTGGCCCAGAATTTCTCTTGATTTTATTTTTGATATCTCAGCCCCCTTCTCTTAAGTTCATCAAAGAATTGAGGACCCAACTCATTGTCTTCTCTATATCCTTGGAGTTATTTTCTATTGTATTCTCTCCCTGTCAATGTCAATAACAATTATTGGGAGGATTAAAACTAACAATTACAATATTTGTATTATCTTTTTGAGGTTCTAAATCATATATCCATTATATAATGTGGCTTTCAAAATAGCATCATTTTATTTTATACTTATTTAAAGGAGGACAAAACAGGCTCAGAAACGTAAAACTTTTTCCCAAGGCTCCATAGCTTGTACTCCGGTGTGGCTGCATTTAAACCCAGATCTAGTTGATTTTAAGAGGATATCTATTCCTTTGTACCATGAATCTTTAGAACTCAAAAATTCACAGAGAAGGTCAGGTGCAGTCAGCCCATACCTGCAGTCCCGGCACTTTGGGAGGCCAAGGGTGGCAGATCATGAGATCAGGAGTTCAAGACCAGGCTGACCAACATGGTGAAACCCTGTCTCTACTAAAAATACAAAACATAGCTGCACGTGATGGTGGGCGCCTGTAATCCCAACTACTCAGGAGTCTGAGGTAGGATGATCATCGCTTGAACCCGGGAGGCAGAGGTTGCAAGACCACGCCATTGCATTCCAGCCTGGGCAACAGAGGAAACTTTGTCTAAAAAAAAAATTCAGAGAATAATGCCATGCAGTTGAATAACAATCAATTTATCTGTGTATCTTTTTGGTCATGTCATTTGATTAGGGCTTTCCTAAACTAGTTTTCTTCTCATGCTACGTGGTTTGGAGAATAGCAGAAAAAGAGAGAGTCATGATTTACCTATGTTGAAAATGATATAATGTGGCATGTTTTTAGATATAGTATGTAATCATAGGTTCAGTGATAAAGGACAGAAATTTTAGTATTTCAGGTAAGTCTTGGTGTGCAAGCATTTTTTGAGCATTTACTAGGTACATCCACAGAACTTTGAGGCCATCTTATGAAGAAAGTATCATCTCTCCTTCAAGAAGCTTATTTTGAAACTTATGGATTGCATTGTTTGAGCAATAAAGCATCAAAGGGTCAAGGACTTTGTCCCGTTAACCACATATCTCTAGTGTCTCTCTCTGTTCCCTGTACAAAGTAGTTATTTGTTAACATTTATTAAATGAATGAATCAATATAGCACTTTTTTTTTTGTACTTTGGGCTCTGGGCTCTTTGTACACGTGCACATCCTGCATCCTCCAGGATTGCTGCATAGGTACATACATGCCATGGTGGTTTGCTGTCTCCATCTTCCCCGTCGCCTACATCAGGCATTTCTCCAGGTGTTATCCCTCCCCATCCTCCCTGCCCCCCACTGTCCTTCCCCTCCCCTCCACCCCCTCACCTACCCCAGTGAGTGTTGTGCCCTTCCCTGTGTCCATGTGTTCTCATTGTTCGTCACCCGCCTATGAGTGAGAACATGCGGTGTTTGGTTTTCTGTTCTTGTGTCAGTTTGCTGAGAACGATGGTTTCCAGATTCATCCATGTCTCTGCAAAGGACATGAATTCATCGTTTTTTATGGCTGCACTGTATTCCACAGTGTATATGTGCCACATTTTCTTTGTCCAGCCTATCATTGATGGGTATTTGAGTTGGCTCCAGGTCTTTGCTATTGTACACACCGCTGCAATGAACATACATGTGCATGTGTCTTTATAATAGAACAATTTATAATCCTTTGTGTATATACCCAGTAATAGGATTGCTGGGTCAAATGGAATTTCTATTTCTAGATCCTTGAGGAATTGCCACATTGTCTTCCATAATGGTTGAACTAATTTACACTCCCACCAACAATGTAAAAGTGTTCCTTTTTCTCCACATCTGTTGTCTCCAGATTTTTTAATGATGGCCATGAATTAATATAGCACTTCTAAAGTGTGATCCAGAGTCTCCTGGGGATCCCTGAGTCCCTTTTGCGGGGATCCATGAAACAAAACTATTTTAATAATACTAAAACATTTTGTTTTCTTGTTTTGTTCCCTTTCTCTCACCAGTGTACAGTGAGTTTTTTTTTTTTTTTTTAACTTTTAGTTTCAGGGGTTCATGTATAGGATTGTTATATATGTAAATTGTATGCGAAGGAGTTGGTGTACAGATTACTTAATCATGCAGGTAATAATCATAGTACTCAATAGGCAGTTTTTTGATCCTCACTCTCTTCTCACTCTCCACTCTGAAGTAGGTCCCTATAACTGTGGTTTCCTTCTTCATGTCCATGTGAACGCAATGTTTAGCTCCCACTTGTAAGTGAGACTATTTGGTATTTGATTTTCTGTTGCTGTGTTAGTTTGCTTAGAATAATGGCCTCAAGTTCCACCTATGTCACTGCAAAGTACATGATCTCATTATTTTTTAAGGCTGTGTAGCATTCCATGGTGTATATGTATCACATTTTCTTTATCCAGTTTACCACTGATGGACATTTACTATTGTGAATAGTGCTGCAATGAACATACACGCGCATGTGTCCTTATGGTAGAATAATATATATTTCTATAGGTATATACACGATAATGAGATTTCTGGGTCAAATGGTAATTCTGTTTTAAGTTCTTTGAGAAATTTTCAAGCTACTTTCCACAATGGTTGAACTAATTTACATTCCCTCCAACAGTGTATAAGTATTCCCTCTTTCCCACAACTTCACCAGCATCTGTTATTTTTTTGCCTAGCCATTCTGACAGGTGTGAGATGGTATCTCATTGTGGTTTTGATTTACATTTCTCTAATGATTAGTGATATTGAGCATTTTTTCATGTAGCTCGTTGGCTGTATGTATGTCTTCTTCTAAAACTGTTCATGTCCTTTGCCCACTTTTTAATGTTTTTTTATTTGTTTGTTTATTTTTTACTTGTTAATTTGTTTAAATTCCTTATAAATCAAGCTTGTCCAACCCATGACCCACAGGCCACATGTGGTCCAGAACAGCATTAAATGTGACCCAATACAAATTCGTAAACTTTCTTAAAACATTATGAGCTTTTTTTGTGATTTTTTTTTAGCTCATCACCTATTGTTAGTATTAGTGTATTTTATGTGCAGCCCAAGACTGCTTTCCTTCTTCCAGTGTGACCCAGGGATGCCAAAAGATTGGACACAGGGTTTCCCAATCTTTTGGCTTAGATTCTGGATATTAGGCCTCTGCTGGGTGCATAGTTTGCAAATTTTCTTATTCTGAATGTTGTTTTTTTTTTTACTCTTTGATAGTTTCTTTTGGTGTGCAGAAGCTGTTTAATTCACTTTCAATTGTCAATTTTTGGTTTTTTTGTAATTGCTTTTGGCATCTCCTTTGTAAAATTTTTGTCAAGTCCTGTGTCCAAAATGGCATTTCCTAGGTTTTCTTTTAGGGTTTTTATAGTTTTAGGTTATGCATATAAGTCTTTAATCCATCTTGAGTTGATTTTTATATATACTCTAAGGAAGAGATTCTGTGTCAGCATTCTGCATATGACTAGCAGTTATCTCAGCACCGTTTATTAAATAGGGAGTCCTTTCACCATTGCTTGTTTTCCTCAACTTTGTTGAAAATCAGATGGTTGGAGGTTTGCAGCATTATTTCTGGGCTCTCTGTTCTATTCCATTGGTCTGTGTGTCTGTATTTGTACCAGTACTATGGTGTTTTGGTCACTCTATCTTTTTTAGTATAGTTTGAAGTCAGGCGATGTGATGACTCTAGCTTTGTTCTTTTTGCTTAGAATTGTCTTTGCTGTTTAGGCTCATTTTTGGTTTCATATAAATTTTAAAATAGTTTTTTCTAATTCTGTGAAGAATCTGTAAGTTGCTTTGGGCACTGTGGCCCAACAATTATTTCATAGGAGTTTGACAGGAGTAGCATTGAATCTGTAAGTTGCTTTGGGCAGTAAGGCCACTTTAACAATATTGATTCTTCCTACCCATGGACATGGAATGTTTTTTCATTTGTTTGTGTAATCTCTGTTTTCTTTCAGCAGTTTTGTAATTCTCAGTATAGAGATCTTTTGCCCCACTGGTTAACTATATTACTACATATTTAATTCTTTTTTGTGGCTATTGTGAATAGGATTACATTCTTGATTTGGCTCTCAATTTGTATGTTGCTGGTGTATAGGAATGCTACTGATTTGTACACATTGATTTTGTATTCTGAAATTTTGCTGAAGTTGTTTATCAGATCAAGGAGCTTTTGGGCAGAGACTATGGGGTTTTCTAAGTATTGAATCATATCATTAGGGTAGGAGTTATTAAGAGATTATTTTAGTCAGGCAGGGAGGAAAAGAGGTCCTTGAAAAGTCATTTCTTTTTCTTTCTTTCTTTCTTCCTTTTTTTTTTAGACAGAATCTCACTCTGTCTCCAGGCTGGAGTGCAGTGCCTGGGCTGGGTTCAAGCGATTCTCCAGCCTCAGCCTCCCAAGTAACTGGGATTACAGGTGCCCACCACTAAGCCCAGCAATTTTTTTCTATTTTTAGTACAGACGGGGTTTCACCATGTTGGCCAGGCTGGTCTTGAATTCCTGACCTTGTGATCCGTGGACCTCGGCCTCCCAAAGTGTTGGGGTTATAGGTGTGAGCCACCGCGCCTGGCCAGAAAGTTGTTTTTTTAAAAAGAACAATAGAAAGTGCAAAAGAAACAATAAAATAATGTTTATTTTATTTTATTTTATGAGTTGAGTAAAAGGTTTATTATTAGTGCAGTCAACACCATGGAACAGCGCATACAACACAACCAGCAACCTGCAGACACACTAGTGCAAAGGGAAGGGAAGCCTTTCACTGAGCTTCCTGGCTCCATCTGAGGGTGAGGACTAGAGCACATGAGCCTTGGTAAGGCAGGTAGGGGAAAGGGGAGTGGAGGAAATGCAGTAACCAGAATAAGTGTAGCAGCGTTTTCAAATTCCTGAGCACAATGTCCCGGAGCTGGAACCCTACTCCCCTCAAGCTGTATCCCTAGTTGTTTCTTTTAAAGCAGCTCCAGAAATGTTTCTTGTCCAGCAGGAAAGCCCTGGCTCTTAGAAACAGGCTGGCAACCTCTGATATGCAAATGAAGGCCATTAGAAACGGGGTCCACCCAAACATGACGATTTCCATGGCCTTCTTGCCCTTTCCCCACACTCTCCTGGCAACATGACTGCCCCCACATATCTCCACGTGTGTAGAACATCATGGCGCCCAGTATTTGCAGATTAAAAGGCTAGAGTGGGAGGGTTAGCTTTTTCCGAGTGCGACATGAATGGCATGCCTCATCAAACCAATCTCCTGAGCCCTATGCAAATCAAACCAGAGACCACCTCCTCCAGCCTCTGCATAGGCACCTGGCTGGTGTTCAGGGCACTTGGGGTTCCTTCTCTCAGCTGTGGAGCCCCACACCCTCTGTCTTGTACAAGGGAGCTTCTTCCTTCTCCCTCCCTTCTTGCCCCTTCTTGCCTATTAAACTCTCTACTCCTTAAAACCACTCCACGTTTGCCGGTGTCATTTTATCTAAACCCAGCATTAGGACCAAAAACCCTGGTGTTCCGGCACCCACGGGTGCAGTATCATCATCAGCAAACAGGGATAGTTTGACTTCCTCTCCTCCTATTTGGATGCCTCTTATGTCTGTCTCTTGCCTGGTTCCTCTGGCTGTTACTTACAGTGACTTTTCCAGAAGCTGTGTGATGACATCAACACTGGCAGCTAATGAATCTCATGTGTACTTGTGCATTGCTGCCTTTAAAAAATGACTCATTTTTAATTTCAAACACTGTAAATGTAGATACATATAACACATACAATTACATATAAACAAAATCTCTTTGGAGTCTTGAGCATTTCTGAGAATTCAAGGGATCCAAAGATCAAAAAGTATAAGGAGACAGAATTAATAGTTTACATATTTTCAATGATAGTACAGAAATTAAGTCTTCACTTTCTGATTCTAATTCATGGTTATACTCTGGTCTCAAATGTTAAGCCAACTATGCCTCACTCCCCACTTCCCAACAATTATTTCATTTTATTAAGGAAAATCATTTTGCATAGGTGGTTCTACATCTGATAGAATCAATATAGTACGTGTGATGGCCTGCAATGCCAATAAATCTTATCTGCTCTTGAACTTTGTTTTTGTTGTTGTTGTTGTTGTTAAGAATGTTATATCTTAGCAGAGTAGAAAAATGCTTGGGTGCCCAATAGGTTTCACCTAACAATATTCTCTTAAACTAAAATGAAATGAATCTTGATCAGCTAGGATTTCATAGGGTCTACATGAGGCTTTCAAAATGACTGGAAATATGCTGAGCAAGACTTTACCAGGGACCCATCAGACTGAATACATTCGAAAAATAATCAGAGGTATTTGTCAAATGCAGAATATATACAGTACCTTGATAAAAATCACTTTGCCATTTTTCTATCTACAGATTTTTTTCTTTTGGGTATTTGCAGGTGAAAAAAAAACATTAAACTCTTGGACACATAAATGACTCTTTACTGCCTGGTGGCTGAGGGAGACAGTCTATGTAGTAATAGATTAATTCACCAGTCAGGATTCTGCTTTCTTTTATTTAAACTTGTTCTTCTCAAATGCATAGCACTGTAAAATCCTTTCTATGTTAGAGTGGAAGACCAATGAAAGCATGGAGATCTTTCTGTGTGATTTATTTATCTTCAAAATGAGTTTTGTCTCATTTAAGAATTTTTAAAATTATAAAATTTTTTTAAAATGTATCCACAATGATACATTTTGGTCTGGTTTCAAATTTTGATCCTAGTTTGGAATGACTGGAAATTTGAAGCTTGATATATTATGAATTACATAGGGTATGGTGGATCGTCAATGTGATTAAATTAACCAGAAAAATCAATGGTGAATTTGGCTGCTATTAAGTAAAGGTGAGTTGTAAAGTTCATCAATTTTATAAAAGGCTAATGATAAAATATTTTCCAAAATCCTGTGTGAATAAAAAAATATGTATTATTAACACCTCAGAGAAAAGACCATAAATAGGTACATATGTTAAAAATATTTTTTCAGTCATAATTCAACCAACCCTTAATTAGTAGGTAAGATCAAGCAAATGAAGAAAACCTAAAAAACAAAAACAGGTTGAAGCTCAATGTAAGAGTTCTGGAAGCTGGTTTTGCCCACACAGTTATCTGTAAACTGGGGGCTTGTTATAAACAAGCTTAATTAATATGCATGCCAGGATTTTACATCAAAGGAATTCCTTGAACCCCCACCCTGACCCACTGGAGTGAATTTGAATTTGCCATGGATTTCTATCAAGAATGTTTCCAAAAGTATGTTTATCAGAAAATTGAGGCCTTGAGAATGTCCATTAAAAAAAAAAACAACAAAACTTTTATGTTCAGATAAGCTTGGGAACTACTGAATACTGTGAAATCCCCCTAATAGAGTTTCACAATGTGTATTAATTCATCAAAGACTCTGAAAGCCCTTCTTGGGAAGAATTCTGTTTGATTTTCTATAACCCAGCATGTCCCCAAATTTATATTACTACAGAGCCCCCTTTAATGTAATTTACATTAAAAATCTCTGCAATAATGTTCTGTAGAACACATTTTCAGAATATTGACCCAGGATAAGAATCTGCCTCTTGGGCTCACTCCCAGCTGAGGAGGGGACAGTTGACGCTACTCCACCATGAAGAACACTGAACTAAGCAGCCATGGAAGTTCATCCACCTCACTTCATCTCTCCTGCCTGTTTGCCTCGCTGAGACCCCACAACAAATATCCTTATAGATCCCCTGCTCTCAAGAGTGTCCCTATGGTAATTTCCACCTTAGTTTCTTCCAGAATTTGTAACATTTCATGCTAAAGTAATGTGTATATGATTCACTGCCTACAAGAAACAGATAAAAAGTCATATAATTTTAACTCTGGAAAGAACCTAACTCCTAAACTAGGAAATTTAGATCCAGAGCCTTTGTTGCTCGTCCAAAGTCATACAACCAATTAAACCTTTTATAGGGAAGCAGAATTTAATAGAAAGGTCTGGCTGTCAATGTGCTATATTTGGACCAGATCATGCTACTCTTCAAGTAGAAAGTTAATTCCAACTCTGAGTGGTTCTATTTCTAAAATGGGCTAGGAAAGAAAGAATGTCAAGTATGATAGAAAAGGAAGATGATGTGTAATAGACAGAAAGTCCATAATCAAAGCGTCCCTGCTGTGTATCATTTTGTAGATGTGAGTAGCAAAATATATCATTCAAGTCTTAAGGCCAACATTATAAAAATCTTGGATTTATGGGGGTTTACACTGACAACAGTTAGATGCAAAGTGAATAGCTTATCATGAGCACTTTATTCCTTTGGTATTGCCTCAAGTTTTCTTACGTGACTGTTAGAAAAAGAATTGCTGGTAAGTTCATTAATTCATTCCCTTATAACTTCAGGATAAAGATCTCTCACATCTGCCAGTTGTTATACTAGATGCTCAATTTTAATGGGTATTCCCACTTGGGTTTTTATCAGTTGCTTTATGTCAAAATTGTCATCACTTCCTTGTCTTTATGTTTCTTTTTTGTGAAGAGCTAATTTTAAAACATTCTCCCATTTATTTCAATGTCATAAAAATCTAAGCTTAACTAAACTGAAATGAGGACGGGCCTGCCTTCAACATTTCCCTTCTGCTTTAGATGTTCACTTCACTTTTCTATTCATACCATTATTACCGGCAATAAAATTCCACAAACCCTCATCTGGCATTGGGTTCCCTTTGGCTACTGACCATTTATTTGTTTATTCCAGATGATAACAGTTATCTTGATCATTACTAGCATCTTCAATAAATAAGCACTTAGCACCCACAGGGGGCTTGCCACTAGAGGAAATTTGCTTCTTTATAATGTGGAGATCATGCAACATAATGGGTGAAGGACAGAGTGGGATTTTGAAACACACAAGCCGTGTTTATGGTCCTGCCTGGGATGTGTCGCCTGGAATTGCCCTAAACACGTAAAGAATTGAGACTCTAGCTTCTCCTTATCTAGAGTATAAATACTGCTCATACCTGCACCTCGTCTATCTCTATGATTTTATGGGAAATCACCCAATGAAGTATTAAGCTCTTTGGAAATAGCCACTGTATCAGCAGAAGATATTGTAGGATTATCTTTTTTGCTATAATCCTCAACTACTGTTCACATTTTAACGGCCTTTTTTTTTTTTTTTGCCATTTTCATCCCAGGCCTAAAGAGCTGTATCTGTTCATGCCAACATTACAAAGAAAAAAGTAGAAACTCCAGCCAAACAGCTGGGGCTTGGGACATGCATTCTGAAGCATTACTTGTCTGAACGCCGTTTTCCTCCTGAAATGACCGGCTGGTTGACTAAATTAGCTAAATTAACTGCCTGTTTTGGCAACATAAATATAAATCCTTAAACAATTGAAAACAAAAAGACCATATAGATGGGCTCGTTTTTTCATTTTTCTTCCTTTTTTTTTTTAGAATAATTGTGGTTGGTTAAATGTGTATCGATGATATGTCTAAGAAAATTTAGCCAATTTAATTTTTTAAAAACATCAAAACTGTGAAGGTGTCGAAGTATTGTTGGAATTATTTATGTTATGACTTGTTATTCATTTTCCATCCTTTCCAAGTAGTCGCTGTCAGTCCTCTCCACAGTTTTTGGGGATTACCCCCCCCACCCCCGACACTTGCCCCCCCACCCCCACTCCTTTGTTTTTTCATTTTTAGTCAAGTTTTTTCTCTGACTACACCTCAGCCTCATCCCCCGGCACCTCCCACCTCATTGCATGACCAGTATTAGCCAGGTCAGGATTAGCTGAAGCAGAGGCAGGCAGGAGGGAAGAAGAAAAAGCATTTTCCACTCCCTGATCACTCCTTCTCACCTCCCCAAAACTGCTAAGAATAATTTTCATCTTCTATAATTCTCACATTCCTGCCACATGGCTTTATCCTCTACCCTGGTCCCATTTTGTGCCTCAGAGCCCCTGCCCTGCCCGGATTCTCTGACAGAATGTTTACGATAGACTTCTTCATGCTTTCCTCTGACATACTATAAGAAATAGGGGGAAATAAATGGAATTATTTTTGTTCTCTCTCACAACATTCAACACAGAACACTTCTGAAGCCAGATATGTGGGTTTTATTTTCTTTCACATACCAAGTAATTCTCCAGCAGATACCAACTGCATGTATTATAGTCCAATTCAATTCTGACACTATCTCCCTGGAGGTAGAGTCAGGCCGTGCAGGTTAAGGGCTCGGTCCCACAAGACTGCCCTCCACTTCAGCCACCGATCACAAACTGTAGATTGCCACCTATGCATATGAGGAGAGAGGTATGAATTGAGGTTCCCAAGACTCTCTTCTTGGGTTCGATTCATTTTCTTGAAGAGCTCACAGAACTCAGGAAAACTCTTACTTATGTTTATGGGTTGATTGTATTAATAAGGGATAAGTTAAGGACACATAACGATGACTAGCCAGATGCAAGAGATGCATAAGGCAAGGCATGTTAGAAGGCCTGTGGAGTTTCCATGCCCTCTCTGGGCAGACACCCTCCAGACACTCCCACATGCTAAGCAACCTGAAATCTCTCGGAATCCTGTCCTTTGGGGTTTTTATAGTGGCTCCATTACATAAGTATGATTGATCACATTATTGGCCAATGATGATCAACTCAACTTTTAGCCCCTCTCCCCTCCCCAGAGGTTGGTGGGTAGGGCTGAAAATTTCAACCCTCTAATCACATGGTTGGTACCTCTGGCAAACAGCACCAACCTGAGGCTATCCAGAAGCCCACTAAGAGCCAGCTCATTAGAGTAAAAGGCTCTCACTGCTCAGGAAATTATAAAGGTCTTAGGAGTTCTGTGTCTGAAACTAGGGTCAAATATCACATATAAGAACAAAAGATTATCCTACTGTCCCTATCTACAAGGGTTTTAAAGCTCTATGTAGGGAACCAGGGGCAGACATATATCTATATATATAACTATATTTATTTCACATGTGTACTTTTATTTTGGCCCATTGCAAATAAAGATCTATAGTGAACACAGTTGCAAGGCTCTACTTTGCTTATAGTGAATAGGTATAAAAGAAAACACTTTTTAGCCTTTGTCTCACTTAAATTCCTGAGCATTTGACATTCAACCTAGGCTACACTGTTCTTTAAACTCTCTCCCTATTGGCTCTTGGCACAACTTTTCTCCTCTGACCAATCTTCACCTATCTTTATTGTTCTCCTCTTACCTACCCTTCCCATTCCTATTGTTCTATAAATGCCAGTCTACTCTGCAAGAGCTCCTTACTCTGTAATCTTGCCCCAGGTGTCCTTACTCAAGATTTCCATGTTCTATCTCCATCTTCCTCTTGAGCCTGAGATCTATGTAAGTCAGAACCCAGTAGCCCAGCCACAGCCCTGAATCAGCAGGGAAGATAATATAGGTGATGTTGTGGCTCCCAGAGCTTGCAGCAACCCAGCGTTCCAGGCAGGTAGAAAGTGGGGTGAGAGTGCACCCTCAAGGAGGGGACTATAGGAGCAGATTGAACATACTTTCCTCTCAATGGCTCTGGCCTTTGTCAAGAGCTGCTCTTGACTGAGCATCTGTTAGAGTATGAAGTTATCCTTCTCCAAGGAATTGACAGCCCTGGGCCTGGCAGTAGCTCTAGCACTGGTGGTAACATCCAGAAGAGAGGACTTAGGAGCAGGCAACTTGGCCACAGCACTTCAGACCCAGACCTCAACTCATGAGCACAACACTTTTTTACTCTAGAACCTATTTCTTCACTGCAAATATAGAACATCTCCACTTTTAAACACGGACAATGTCCTGTTCATCAGAGAGTTCTTTGCCTGAAGTGAGAGGAGGATATATTAAAGAGTTATAAATTGCAAAGGGAAACTAGGCCAATTTCCATTATGGCACTTTCCTGAATAATCACAACACTACTACAAAGTACTCCTTACCTAAGGCAGTACGTGGAATGTCTCATTCCCACTCTCAGATCTCTCAGACAGGTGTGTCACTAGCTTCCTGCTGATGTTTTGGGAATAGGCAGGCCCACCCTAAGCAATAAATCTCCATGGCAGTCTTATTTAATGTGGTTTCCAGGCTTCTGCAAAGGGCACCACCTAAGTTACAGTTTTATCTCAAGGATCCAGGTATAGTGAAGAAGAGACTTCCCTCCCATTCACCCATACTTGAACCTGGGCACTAGTACCTAATTAAGAACATTAGGGATTCCTAGAATCAGAAGGGGAAGATGACCCTTTAGAAGAGATCAATTTTGCTTCCCACTCCTTGAGCAAGGTATGAGTTCTAGTATTACTAGAAGTAGAAGTAATACTCGGGGTCGTATCTAGCATATACAGGAAGTATAAGCTGTAATCATACCACACTGTAAAATCAGATTGTCCAGATATATTTGGGTCTATGCTACCTACCTACTAAGTGTACATGGATGACTTACAGATAGCACTTGCACCTGAAACTTAAAACATCTCCAATGCGATTCATCTCTCCTCTTCTCCCAAATATCTTCTTCCTTCTAAATTTTCTTTTGCTGAGAACGACATCACCTAAATACTCAAGTCCCAACCAGGAAATATGACGGACTTGTCCTTCATCCTTAACCCCATTTTCACTTTCCCCTTAGTCCCTTTCTGTCCTTAAAACTGGGGGGTCTTACCTTTTCATTATCTTTCTTATCAGTCACCCATTTCCAAGGCCACTGCCCCACTGCATACTATTTTTTTTTTCTTTGAGATGGTCACTCCGTCACCAAGGCTGGTGTGCAGTGGCACAATCTCAGCTCACTGCAATCTCCACCTCCCAAGTCCAAGCAATTCTCTTGCCTCCGCCTCCCGAGTAGCTGGGACTACAGGTGTGCACCACCACACCCAGCTAATTTTTGTATTTTTAGTAGAGACGAGATTTCACCATGTTGGCCAGGATGGTCTCAATCTCTTGACCTCGTGATCTGCCTACCTCAGCCTCCCAAAGGGCTGGGATTACAGGTGTGAGCCACCGCGCCTGTTTGCATACAATTTCTTATTCCTACCCACTGAATCCCCTGACAGCTGCCCATCTGATTTCCTTTCTGCAGGCATGCTGCCGTGAAACCCCTTCTCCATCTGGTTTTCTTCCATGTTACTCCCTTGCCCAGAGCCCCTAGATGCTTCCCAGTTGTCTCCAGAATTAACTTCAGGCAAGTGGGTATGACAGACGATTCCCTTTCCATGCTGGTCCTTCCCTAACTCTCCTGAACTCTTTGTCTTCACTCTCCTTTACCTGTAAATACTGAGTGATTTTTAATTTTCTCAAACTAGACATGGGGTTACATCCTTCTGAGCCATTGTATTTGTGGCTCCCTAGGCCTAGAATGCTCTTAGCCCATTTCTCCAATGACAAATCTCTACTCATTCTTGGAAACTCATTTACCTCCTTCCTCCCACAAAGACTCTTCTATCTCTTCTCCCCTCTCCAGATCAGCAAGAGGTTCCTCAGATCTTTCACGGCTACCAAGGCACTTAACTCACAATATAACAGTACTTTTATTGTCTCCCCCTCACTGTAAGTTCCTTATAGAATAAAAGGACCACCCTTTATTTATCTTTATATCTCTAGCACCAAGCACGTGTCCTGCACTTGGTACTGAATTACTGTTTGCAGAATGAATGAATGAATGTAGGCAGGAGAAGGCCGGGGAGAGTTCATACCTTCCCAGTTTAGTCCTTATTTGTTCCTAATCAACCTCAAAAAGCCTGTAAATTTGAGGGATGAAAGAGGAGTTCTGGGACTGCACAATTTTGCCTAGAACAACAGAGGAAAGAAACTCAGCTGGAAATAGTTAATGAAAATCACGATTTTGCTGTTCAATCCAAGTGTCATACCCAGGCTACATTAATTTGATTTACCTAGAGAGCCAGAAGAAATTAGAGGAGGAGGAGAAACAAGGCAGGAAATTCCTTAGTTGTTAAGATCTAATTCTCACTCCTTGGCTAAAAAATTGCTAGACAAAATTTGTTAAGGCAACTAGGTTGAAATTAGAGTCACCAAAAGCAAAAGGTACTGATAGATTAAATCAAGATGTAGGAAATCTTTATATCATACTTCTGTTCCCTATGGCTCAACTCCATGGAAAGTCTTATGCTTCACAGATTAGAAAAAATAAATTAAAATTTACTAATGAGAATCCTAGATAAGAACTAATAAATTGATCATAAATTTTCAATTACTCATTAACAGATACAGCAAATATGTCACTATACATCTTTTTTATTACTTTGGCAATATTTAGAGAAAATATTACACAGCTCTCATATTATTTTCTTTCCATTTATCCTCACAGTTTTACCCATAATATTTAGTACATGAATTGTGAACAAGGTGTTCATGTGTTGTAAAAACAGTATTTATTATTCAATGTCATTTCTCTTTTGCTTGCTCATTTTCATTTCTCCTTCCATTGTCTCAGCCCTTCCAAATTGCGTAAATGCATACTTTTCATTCACCTTTTGTTCTATGCTTTACCATTATTGATTCTTCTCTAAATTGGAGCTCCATGCCAAGTTAGGGGAAACTGTCATGGTTGAACACATATTTTTAATATATGTACTCACAGGCTCTTGAAACTCAAGGTCAGTTCTTAAGATAATCAGAATATTTCTAAGATGTTAAGGTACAAAAGAATAAAAGAACACTAACCTATAAGTTGAGGATGGGGTTTCTGATCTTAAATCCATCCACAGTTCATTCTGGGCTCTAAGCAGATCTCCTTGGGCCTTATTCAGAGAATTTTTATCAGTGTATCTTCCCATTCATATACCACAAGGACATCTAAGCTTCAATATTGACCCACAATATGAAACCTGGAATAAATGTTTTAAGTTTGCAGACAGTTATAAAATGTGGAAAGCAGTCAGTTCTGTTGAGGATAAATTTATGTCTAAGAAATATGTCTCAGAAGCCAAGCTATCATAAATCCCCAAAGGGAGTCCCTTTCTTGATTTAATCACAGATACATCAGAGGGATGTAAGCTGTTTTTCGGTGGGGTCCATGGTTCCATCTTAAGAAAATGAAAGGGGACTTCAGTAATGAGGGAGGCAACATGACACCAGAAGCATTCATCCATTCAATCTATAAACATATAACAGACAGCCCCTATATAGGCCAGGCAGTTTATTAAGCACTTAGAAACAAAGCATTTCTGAGACATGGTCCCTGACCCAAGAACAAAGGGCAGGATAAAACAATCAGAGCAGAAACAAACACACAAAAAAATGACTAAAGCCTCCCTCTGCGTCAGGCTCTGTGCTAAGTGGTTTACATGCATTGACTCATTCAGTCCTGAAGTTCTCTGTGAGGGAGGCCACTGTCAGTACCCTGTCTTACATATAAGGAAACCACACCTCAGAGGGGGTCAAGGAACTTACTCAAGGTCACAAAGCTAGTGAATAGGGGAACTAGCTTGAACCATGGTAGTCTGGCTCAACATTGTGCTGATCATGGCAACACAGCATTACTTCTCAACATGCACAACTAACAAGGGATTCATGTATAAGATACATAAGGAATTCCTACAATCCGGCAAGAGGCAGGCATCCCATATGGGAAAACAGGGAAATTGTATGACAAGAAATTTCTTCTAAGTTTAACCTGGAATAGCAAAAGAGCACTGGAAGAGATACTCAAGCTGGCAGTGTTGAATGAAATTGAGACCACTTACATCTTCCAACTAAGTCATTCTATTTCAAAATACGTATCCCTGAGAAATCCACATAGGTACATGAAGAAATATATTTAAAGATGTTCCTCATAGCTTTGGTGGGAAAAGCAAAAGGTTGCATCAACCTAAATACCTAAATGAGCATCAAAGGGAAATCATTAAATAAAAGTTACAAACCTATGAAGGAATACAGACTCAGAAAAAAATTAAATAAGTTCCACTTATATATGAAAAACAAATCTCAGAAACATAATGAATAAAAAGCTAAGCAGAACAGAATGTATGATATTATAAAATGTATGTAATATATTTTAAACCACACACTAAATAACTGTACATATGGTCCTTAGATACATATAAATGCAAATAAAGTTGTAAAGGTGAATTGAAAGAATGTACGTTAAATGGACACAACAGATACTTATAAAAATCTGGGGTAATAAGCTTTTATTTTTAAAAATGTTAAAATAACAATGGTGACAGCTAGCACTTACTGAGCGCTTATTGTTTATCAGATGCTATTTCCAAGATCTTTAAAAGTATTATCTCACAATAATGAGTTAGGTCAATGGTTACTCTAATTTTACAAATGAGAAAAGATGAGTCATAGAAGGATAAGTATTAATATGTTCCTGCAATTATAGAAGTTATTGATGTTGAACATGGGATTTGAATCCAGCAAACTAACTATATTGTAAATATGTTTAATTGGCTATATATTTATAATTATTATAACCATTTTTTTCAATTTTTAATTTAGATTCAAGGGGATACATGTGTAGGTTTGTTACAATGGGTAAATCACATGTTGCTAGGGTTTAGTGTACAAATGACCCATCACACAAGTAGTGAGCATACTACCCAATAGTTCATTTTTCAGCTTTCACTCCTTCCTCCCAACCTCCCCCACCCCACTAGTTCACAGTCTATCATTCTCATCTTTGTGTCTGTATTTACTCAATATTTAGCTCGGACCTAGAAGTGAAAATATGTGGTGTTTGACTTTCTATTCCTGCATTAATCTTCTTAGGATGACAGCCTCAGGCTGCATCCATATTGCCGCAGAAGACATGATTGTATTCTTTTTATGGCTGTATATATATAGTATTAAATGGTAAATATGTACCACACTTTCTTTGTTCTGCTCACCGTTGATGGGTATCTAGGTTGATTTCATGTCTTTACCGTTGCAAATATTGCAGCAATTAACTTATGAGTACATGTGTCGTTTTGGTAGAACAATTTATATTTCTTTGGGTATATACCCTATAATGGCATTGCTGGTTCAAATGGTAGTTCTGTTTTAAGTTCTTAGAGAAATTACCACACTGTTTTTCACGATGGCTGAACAAATTTACATTCCTGCCAGCATTGTATAAGTGTTCCCTTTTCTCCATAACCTGACCAGCAATTGTTATGTTTTACCTTTTTAATAATAGCTATCCTGACTGGCTGGTATAAGATGATATCTCATTGTGGTTTTGATTTGCCATTCTCTGATGATTAGTGATGTTGCACATGTTTTTCATGTATTTGTTCACCACACGTGTATGTCTTCTTTTGAAAACGGTATGTTCATGTTCTTTGCCCATTTTTAAAAGGGGGTTATTTGGTTTTTTTTCTTGTTGAATTGTTTAGGGTCCTTGGTGAATGCTTCCAGTCTTTGCCCATTCAGCATTATGTGCCTTGGAATTTGTCATAGATGTCTCTTATTATTATGTTCCTTTGATGCCTAATTTGTTAAGGGTTTTTAACATGAAGCCTTGTTGAAAAAGCCTTTTCTGCATCTATTGAGATGATCACATGGTTTTAATTTATAATTCTGTTTATGTGGTGAATCACATTTTTGATTTGTGTACATATGCTGAAACAATCTTGCATCTTAGAAATAAAGCCTGCTTGATTGTGGTGATTAACTTTTTGATGTGCTACTGGATTTGATCAGCTAGTGCTTCACCTGAACTTTTTTTGTTGCATCTCTGACAGTTTTGGGTATCAGAATGATGCTGGCTTCATAGAATGAATTCGGGAGGAGGCTCTCTGCCCTGATTTTTAAAGAATAATTTCCGTAGGACTCGTACTACCTTGTCTTTGTACCTTTGGTAGAATTTGGCTGTGAATCTACCTGGTTTAGGGCTTTTGTGGGTAGGTTTTTGTTACTGATTCAGTTTCAGAGTTTGCTATTGGTCTCTTCAGAGTTTCCATTTCTTCTTGGTTCAATCCTGACAGATTGTGTGTTTCCAGAAATTTATCCATTTTTTCTAGGTTTTCTAGTTTGTGTGCATAGAGGTCTTTATAATGGTCTCTGAGGGTATTTTTTATTTTGGGAGGGGTCAGTTATAATATCATCTTTCTCATTTCTGATTGTGCTTATTTGGGTCATCTCTTTTTTCTTTGTTAATCTAGATAGTAGTCTATAAATCTTGTTTATTCTCTTAAAACGCCATTTTTTTTCTTTCATTGACCTTTTATAGAATTTCTGCATTTCATCTTTATTGAGTTCTGCTCTGATTTTGGTATTTATTTTCTGCTGCTAGTTTTGGGGTTGATTTGCTCTTGTTTTTCTAGTTCCTCCCAGTGTAATGTTAGGTTGTTAATTTGAGATCTTTCTAACTTCTTGATGTAGGTGGTTAGCATTATAAATTTTCCTCTTAACACTGCTTTAGCTTTGTCCCGAGGATTTCGGTATGTCATGTCTTTATTTTTATTAATTTCAAAGAATTTTTAAATTTCCTTAATTAAATGAAATTTTGGCCGGGTGCAGTGGTTCATGCCTGTCATCCCAGCACTTTGGGAGGCTGAGGCAGGAGGGTCACTTGAGTCAGGTGTTGCCAGCCTGGCTAATATGCTGAAATCCTGTTTCTACCAAAAATTTAAAACATTAGCCTGATGTGGTGATAGGCACCTATAGCCTCAGCTACTTGGGAGGCTAATGCACAAGAACCTCTTGATCCTCCTGAAAGGGGTAGGTTGCAGTGACCTGAGATCACACCACTGCACTCTAGCCTAGGTGACAGAGAGAAACCGGCTCAAAAAAAAATATATATATATATATATAAATATATATATATATATATATAATTTCATTAAATTACTTTCATTGTTTACCCAGAAGTCATTCAGGAAGTCATTGTTTACCCAGAATTAATTTTCATGTAATTGTATGATTTTGAGAGCTTATTTTTGAATGAATTTCTATTTTCACTGCACTGTGGTTCAAGAGTGTGGATGGCATGATTCTGATGTTTTACATTTGTGGAGAGTTGCTTATGGCCAAGCATGTGGTTATCTTAGAGTATGTGCTGTATGCAGATGAGAAGAATGTATATTCTGTTGTTTGCTGGAGTATTCTATAGATGTCTATTCATGTTAATTGATAAGGTGTTAAGTCTGGAATATCTTTTTTAGTTTTCTTCCACAATGATCTAACACTGTCAGTGAGGTGTTAAGAGTCTGCCACTATTTCTGTGTCATTATCTAAGTCTTTTTGTAGGTCTCTATAAACATGTTTTGTGAATTTGAGTGCTCCAGTGTTGGGTGTGTATATATTTAGTAAAGTCTTCCTGTTGAGTTTAACCCTTTATCATTATGTAATGCCCTTCTTTGTCATTTGTTTTTGACCATTGTTGGTGTAAAGTCTGTTTTATCTAATATAAAAATAGTAACTCTTTCTCTTTTTTGTTTTCCATTTGCATGATAGATCTCTCTCTATCCCCTTACTTTGAGCCTATTGGTGTTATTACATGTAAGATAGCTCTGTTAAAGACAGCAGGTAGTTGGGTCTTGCTTCTTTATTCAACTTCCTACTTTATGAGTTTTAAGTGGAACTTTGGCCCATTTACATTCAAGGTTAATATCCATATATGAAGATTTAATCCTGTCATCTTGTTGTAGGTTAGTTATTATGTAAACTTAATTGCATAGTTGCTTTATAGTGTCAGTGGGCTAAGTACTTAAGTATGTTTTTGTGGTGACAGGTATCTTTCTTTCATTTCCATGTTGAGCACTCCCTTAGAGACTGCCTTGTAAGGCAGGCCTAGCAATAACTAATTCCCTTAGCATCTGATTGTCTGAAAAGAATTTTATCTCACCATCATTATGAAGCTTAGTTTGGCAGGATATGAAATTCTTGGTTGGAATTCTTTAAGAATGCTGAAAATCTCCTCAATCTCTTTTGGCTTGTAAGGATTCTGCTGAAATGCTCACTGTTAGCCTGATGGGCTTCCCTTTGTAAGTGACCTGCCCCTCCTCTCTAGCTGCCTTTAAGATTTTTTCTTTCATGTTGACCTTTGAGAATCTATAATTACTATATTCTTAATATATACACATATTAAATCCAGTGGTATGTTAGGAATCAGTTAAAATGATAAAATATGAAAATAAGATTATCAGAATCTATAAAACATTTCATTAGAATCTATAACACATTTTGGAGTTGGGAGAATGTGTCTGAGGCTCAAGTATACATTGTACTTCCATAGACATTTGTAAAATCATATGACAAAGATGACAAATGGCTCTTCTGCTTGCACAGGTCTCATAGGACAAATTGAATTCAACTGTGAAATGAAGGATTTGAGTAAAATACAAAGGGATGATAAAGATAGATTATGTTTTTCAGTTTCTACCAGGTGTCACCAACTGCATTAAGTTCTTTTGTATCCATTATCACCCTTAATCTTCAACTTTGAGGTACATATTACTAGTCTCATTTTACAGACATAAAAACCAAGACTCAGGAAAGCTAAATACCTTCCCATCTTCTCACCATCATACATTTTAGATCTGTGGCAGGAACTCATCTAATTCCAAGGCCAAAGGTCTTTCCATTGCATCATCTGGGATAGATCAGCTGGTCCTTCAATCCTGTGATCTATTTATACCATTGTTTCTATCTTTAGATAGAAATTTACCAATTATTCCATCTGTCCACCTGGTAAAATTATTATGAGTGCCAGCAGCATCAGAACCCATGACTGAAAACACAGGGAAATACATTTGAAATACTCTAGCTGTTACTTTTAGTTTTTTAACAAAAACACCAAATTTCCAGGACATCAGATTTTTCAGGGGTGCCTATTTGAGGCTGGAAGATTTTCCAATGACATATGGAGTCTTTCATTCTTTGGACACGATATTAAATTTCTTTTAAAATGATGGCTTTTCCATTTATTCTTGTTTCTATTTTCCCCCTGGTTTAAAAATCAGTGGGTTTTTTAACACAGTGACACATACTCCAACACTTCACCTTCCATTTCTGGGCTCCTTCCTTTCTACCAGAAGCTGTCTTCTGAATCTGAACAAATATAGAGTTTATTTCTCTATTTCTCCAGCATCAATCAGCCTTGACATACAAAGCAAGTATTCTTTATGATACCTGAGGGAAAGAGGAGGGGAAAATAGATGGTTATGACTACTTCTCCATATTTATCAAAACCCACTAGAGTTTTTGCCAGTGTGAGGATGTAACTATAGCATAGTTAATAGAGCAAGAGCTTTGAAGCTAGATAAACCTGAATGTGAATCCCAGCTCTGACAATTACAAACGGTGTGACTTTGGGCAGATGATTCTCCAGCTTCATTTTCACAACTTAAAATGGAAGTAATAACACGTATCTTTCTGAGTAATGTTGAGGACCCTAAAACATACAGCGACTGCACCTAACATAGTGGCTGGTTTGTGTGTCCTCAGTGAGTGCTCATCTAGTCATGCTGTTAGTGTCTAGTCTTTAAACTAAAAGGCACATTTGGGTCACACTCGTTATACCTGGAAATTTTATAAGAAAGTGCTTTTCAGCCAGAGGGGCAAAATGGCTTTCCTAAGGTCACACAGCCAGCTTGCAACTGAGCCAGGCCTGAAACATAAACTTCTGCCTCTGCCCTATGTTCACACCCTTTGATGCCTCTCACTCTTTTCTGGTATTTCTAGACTTTCAACATTTAAGAAAAAAATTGTTTTGGTTCCTAACTCTTTACTCACACAAGTATTTTCAGTCTATAATACCAATGACAGATTTTTATTTTTTCTGGCAGTACGTATGACATCTGAGACCCATTTGGAATCTGAAATCTATTCAGATAACCTCAGAGCTCACTCTTCCTTATTCTCTTTCTATCATATGTGAACATGCATATGGTATTTGGAGGTTAAAAAAAAAAAGTTCTTAGGGCTTATTTTTAGCTCATCATCTCTTCCCAACCTTAAATTCTTCATGCTTTGTGTAATTAATTTATCATAAGGAGAGTGATCTCAAAGGAAATTTCCTCTGAGTATAGAAGAAGCTGAAAAATTGTTGTAAAAAGTCACAGCAGTAGTAAGACAATTGCTGAGCATGGGTTTATTAGAAAGCAAAATAAACAGCACGCTGCATGCTGACTTCATCTTCATTAAACATTCATACTGGAAATGCTTACCTTGTCCACAGCCAAGATGTTATCCTTTGCAGAAGGAGAAGAAGAAAAAAAAGGGATTACTAAGCCAGGATACTGCAAGTGTTTCATGGCTTGGAGCAAACAGTGTTATGTAAAATCTTTTAATATGTTAGCCTAAGCAGCTTGGCCTCCAAGCAATTGGAATCACATTGGAGCAGGTCATGATGGTGAGGAAGGTATCTAGAAAGGAGAATAAATTGACTTGCATCCTGCCATACAGAGAAATGTAAATAAAAATTGGAGAGGCCTTTATGTCAATGCCATTGTGGTATATGAGTCCACTTGGCCTAATACGTTAAGAGGATTAGCACTAAAGCTGCATGAACTTTGCAATAGCCCAATGAAGCTTATGTGCTTTCCAGTTTAAATTGGTCTTCAGCAAGACCTCTCTGATCATCAGGAATTTGGCAGCCTGAGTATTCTGCCACCTTCTCTGAAGAAGGTCGAGCCCCCTGGGTATCAACACTGTAGTATCCCTTTTTATTTGAGGTAGTGATGGAGAGAGAGCCAGAAGGCAAAGGGACACGGATCACTATAGAGGTCACAGTGAAAGCCAAAATCTAAAATACTGCTCTTTCACGCTTGCCTGAAGATCACAAGGTTTAATCAAATTAAATTTTTGAAAAACCCTGCTGTTGCATCCTGCTTATGGCTGCCTTAAACGGTCAAAAGAAAAGCCCTTCCTCTATCCGTATAAACTAGAGGAGGCTTTTCTGGGTAATGAATAAAGTTTTCTTATAGGAAAAAATGCATTGTATTATGTGATTCATGTGGACAACTAGTTTGGAAAAAGAATGGGAACTCACAGTAAAATGACTCTTAACTAAAGAAGCCCCTAAAACGATTACTTAGCAAAAATGGAGCTTAGCACCAACTAAAAAGGCACACTTCAGAATCTTCCCATCAGAAGTTAATTACTACACATGCTAAATCATGCCTAATGTCCTGTATATAGAGGTGTCTGAATGTGATTGAGCATCTCAATGTCCCTATAGTTACCTGATATCTCAAAGGCATGGTTGTGGAATCAGTGTAAAACACATACTCCCAGAAAACATAGACTAAACAAAAAAATTCTTTTAACTCCTTTAAGCATGTCACCTCCAAATGCACATTTCACGGAGCCTTTTGCTGGGGATGCCAATGATTTTGGAATGAGTTTACATGAACTGCATCATTCAGAAAGCAGCTGGGGAATTGTGTTCCTGCAACTCTCCTGGGTCTCCTTTGAAGCTCCTGCTTCTGCTTCAAAGATATCAAATGACAGGAACCTTCCTTTGTTTCCAGAAGGGAGGAAAATGTGAGGACTACTTAAACACTTGAGCCAGTGCTATGCCATCATCACAAGAGACAGTAGCTGAGAACAGCAGTCAGCCCAGAAAAAGAAAATCTAAAGAATCAATATAATTTGTCAATAAAGGAGAGGCTCCTGGATTCAGAGGTAATTGTTTCCCCCAAAATGGAGGGTAACACAGATCATTCAGGGATACGAACACAGAGAAAAAAAGAAACAAGTAAAAGAAACAAACAAACAAACAAACAAAAACACAACAGCTACTTGCTAGCTCTGCAGAATTAATCCAGAAATAACACACTTTGTGTTTATATTTCTTTCTGGTCTTATGCCACAGCCAGTGGGTTTATGCAATATCTCTGTCATGTTCTCTTTTTCCCATTTTGTGTCCATGGTACTAAGTGCATTCATCAGAAATCCAAGAGCTGGTTTTACAAAATAGAAAATCTGTTGTAGATGCAATGAATTTTTTAGTGGAAAATATATTGTATTTTTAACAAACCATGACTTCTTAGCTGAAGGAGACATAATGCAGGATCAATTGCCTAGACTGAAATGCTTATGCTCAACACAGATGTATTTTCATTTATAATTATGTCATGCAAAGAGCATTGCTGGGGCCCTGTTCCAGACAGACAGGAACACCCACAGAGCCATACAATGTAGTTGCATGCTAAAGCAGTTGTTCCCTGTCCTTTGGGACTTCCTTGCAAGGTTTTGTTTTTCAAACTAAAGTCAACAAAGAGATAAAATGTGTGCAGCATAGCTCAAAGCATACTGGGAAATCTGTGCAAACTCCTCAAAATATAATTCGGGGTGGGGAGGTTATCTGAAAAATAAATGAATTGCCAACTTATTTAGCGCTTGAAATTCCCTTCCCACATTTTTCTGAATTTTATGTAGGAGTTCAGATCTCAAGGAAAAAGGTTGACTGACCAGGCAATTCTGAAATATCAAATCTGTCTTTTGATATCAACCCTTATTATGCCATGTGGCTCATGATCTGACTTGAAGAGCTTGAAAGACCTAAGACCTGTAGTTCTTCCCTTTTACCTAAGCTTATAGCCTTGACCTAGTCCCAATACTCTTCCCCAAAGTCAGCCACAAGAGTATTAGCCCTGAGAGACTGAATATACAAATGGATAATGGCCAGACCATATATAAAAATAGAACACTGACCCACAACCACAAGCAATCTGCTCAGGAAATTAACCTGTAATCTATAATAACCAGCCCAGGAGGCCAGTCAACTATAAATATTAGACTTATAGAAAGTCAGACTGCTATCTCTGTAACAGTGCAGGAAGTCACACAATAACCTTTGTAACAATTGGCCAAAATGGCCAAGACTTGATGAATAACTGAGAGCTCCTCTAAGCTTTGACCCTCCTACCAACTTAGGACCAACTAGGGAAAGCCAAATATGCATCCCTAATCAAACACAAGGTGTGTCCCACTTCTAATTAGCCCACCTACAGCTTCCGCATGCTAATAGCCTCCAGTCAGAGCAGAAGCCTTCCCTTTTTTCCACTCTAAAGCTTTTTGCTTCTGGGCTGCCTTTGTGTTTCTGCCAAAACACAAGTTACAGAGGTTAACTCCCTTGTTACAGCAAGCTCTGAATAAATAGCCTTTGCTGGTTCTCATTTGGTTGATCTTTGTTTATTTCCACAACTCATTGCTTCTTGAGATATTTCTTAAGGTTTTCTTTGTGATTTCCTGATTTTAGAGAATAATAACCATATCGTTAAGATTTTATTCATTTGAAAAATAGAGGCAAAATCATACATCTAGGATTCAAAGAGTGAATCACCAGTCAGGAAGAGGGAGATCATGCTGTGTATTTAAAGCAGAGGGTTATTAAGAAAGGATATTGGCTATAGAGGTGTTGGAATTGCTGAGGTTGAAGAAAAGAGTGTTTAAAAGCAAGAGAGAGAATGGTTGTTACCCTAAGATCAGGAAGCCACCACCACTCCTTGTCTGGATCCTGTGACCTCACACAGTTTGCTATTCTGATGGAACCATACAACTCCTAAGCAGAAAAATGAGAGCTGCATTCCCACAATGACATTAGAACCCACACCCACTGGTGGCATCTCAGGTGGCAGCCATTGCTGTGAACACCAGAGGCTACTGCCTGAAGTATTTGAGTGTGCTTTTTCTCCTTTCTTTTGCAATATCCTGCTAAGGCCTGTTATTAGAAGCCAGGAAGCATTTTATACTAGGAAACCGGCTGGCAAAGAAAGTCTGAGAGATGTAGTCCTCTGACTTCTACATCCAGTGGCAGAGAGAAGGGCCAGTGCAGAGCTGAGAAAACAGCAGACACTATCTGCTACATATAAAAGTACATTTGACCTACACTGGCTTAAAAATCCAAATCAGAAGAATATTCTGATTTATTAGACTTGCCCTTGAAATAAGGTAAAGGAGTTGAGCCCATAATACCAGATGTTCATGTTCCTAGGAGGAAATAAGCAACAGAGAGGTAAGCCCCATCCTCCCTACTTCTCATGTTACAGCCTCGAGGATAGAACCAGGGTGGTGTTAGGAGTGGGAGGGCAGAGAAAGACAGGGCTAGAGAAGGAGGAGCTTTTCAAAATTTCTCAGCCCTGGTTACAGACAGGAATTATAGATGGGTGCTATATTCACCCTGTCACATGAAGCTCTGACATCACACCTTTTTTTGACTCACTCTAGGTCTAGAAAGAGGATATCTCTGTTATGATAGCTACTCTTTGTGATAGCTGTTCACAGCACATCCATCCTCTAGCAAGAACCATGCCCAGAATGTGTAGCATTATATTATGGGACTGCCGTTGAAAGATGGTGGGGATAAATAAGAAACAGATCTCTTCTTCATTTCAGGTTTTATGTATTTATTTTACTCAACCATTATTTTATTTTTTATACATTTATTTATTTATTTGAGACAGGATCTTGCTCTGTTGCCCAGGCTGCAGTGCAGTGGTACAATTATGGCTCACTGCAGCCTTGAACTCCCAGGCTCTGCAGCCTCTAACTCCCAGGCTCAAGTGATCCTCCCACCTCATCCTGAGTAGCTGGGACTATAGGAATGCATCACCATTCTCACTAATTTTTGGGTTGTTTTGTTTTGTTTTTTTGAGATGGAGTCTCATTCTGTCACCAGGCTGGAATGCAGTGGCATGGGTTCAAGCCATTGCAACTCCTCGGCTCACTGCAACCTCCTGCTCCTGGGTTCACTGCAACCTCCCACTCCTGGGTTCAAGCCATTCTTCTACCTCAGCCTCCTGAGTAGCTAGAATTACAGGCACATGCCACCACACCCAGCTAATTTTTGTATTTTTAGTAGAAACAGGGTCTCACCATGTTGGTCAGGCTGGTCTTGAACTCCTGACTTCGTGATCTGCCCACTTCAGTCTCCCAAAGTGCTGGGATTGCAGGCGTAAGCCAACGCACCTGGTCAATTTTCGTACTTTTTTTGTAGAGATGGTGTTTCACCATGTTGCCCAGGCTGGTCTCAAACTCCTGGGCTCAAGTGAATCACCTGCCACAGCCTTCCTGAGTGTTGGGATTACAGGTGTGAGCCACCACACCTGGCCAATCATTATTTATGTAAGTGCTAACCATGTGCAGGCACTATTTCAGGCATAGGGATTATAGTAGATGGGGAAAAAACAACAAATAAAAATGTACAGGGAAGAGGAAGACAATAATGTAAGTTAAAGGTGGTAAGTACCATGAAAAGAAGAGAGAGCAAGAATGAGGAAGGGTGGGAGGTAAAGATAGTGCAAAGGTGAACATTGCCATTTCAGTTAGGTAAATGGGAAAGCCCTTACCAAAGAAAGATTTGAGCAAAGACTTAAAGAAGATGAGTTAAGAATTCATGTGAACACTAAGAATAGCACATACCAGAAAATGGAAATTACAAATTCAAAGGTCCTAAAGCAAGATATTCCTGGTGTGTTTATAAAAGAGATCAGTGTAGCTGGAGGAGAGAAGTAGCAATTAGGTAGGAAAAGAGAATGAAGGTCACATCACAGAGGGCCCCAGAGGTCATTGTAAAGAATGTCTCCTCCTGAGAATGAGATGGAAAGGCACTGGAGGATCTAGAGCCAAAGAGTGGCATAATCTGATTTAGGGTTCTATGGGCTGACTATGGAGGCTGTGTAAATGGATGGAGGGGCATATGTGGGGGTGCAGATGGTGAGGGTATATGCAGGAAGACCATTGGAATAATCCTGGCAAGAGATGTCCCATGGTGGTGGGTAGTGGAGATATTGATAAGTAGTTTGTTCACATAAATAGAAAAAGGAAAGTACTCAAGCTAGCCAAAATTACATCTGCAATATTTCACTTGAAAATCCATTCCAAATATATCCTCCTGATGATGATAGGTTAGCAGTATCATCTTTAGGCCTGTACATCATACAGAAATGCATACATTTGCAGTCTCTGTGCACTGCATGCTTCATTGTGGCTGCAAATATGTTGCTTTTGGATCATAATTAGTAAGACAAACGGCTAAATGCACTTCGCATAGAGTACCTATCCATTTGCTTATAGTGGTGGTTTCCAAGTGCGGACTGTTAACGGAAAACAATTTTGTGAATACTCACATACAGCTGTATTTTTAACACCCAGAGATGAAAATAATACAGAATGACAAAAAACTACTATAAAATCAGTAACACTTGAAAATGCCATATTTTATGAGTACAACTGCATCTCCACTCAACTGAAAAGTAATTGCAGTTATAAGCATAAAACCAGATACTTATGATTCACTGACCACCTGTAGGGTGCATAAGGTTTCATAGGTCCCATGTCATTGTCATGGAAATAGCCTTTGTAGAATCATGCAGCTTTGTTTGAATTCAACCAGAAGTCATTTAAATATGGAGATCAGTTGTTACCCTGACACGAAGAGCAATAAATGAATTCAGAATGAAAGAAAGTAATAAATTAATTAACAAAAGCTAGGGAGGTGGTTTAGTTGAGTGAAGCCTGTGGACTCTAATTTCCCTTAAAAATCAAGAAATGAGCCAGGCACAGTGGCTGTTTCCTATAATCCCAGCATTTTGGAATGCTGAGGCATGAGGATTTCTTGATCCCAGGAGTTGGAGGTTGCAGTGAGCTATGATTCCACCACTGCACTCTAGACTGAACACTCGGCTCTAAAAAAATAAATCAAGGAATGAGGCATCTTACACTCAAGACAGTTGGGAAAGAGGACCACACACTCTTATTAAATGTTGGGTTCTATGGATCAGTGACTATAAAAGGAACCTTCGTGTCACCAATTCCAGACCTTGCACCCAACAAAATCTCAGGTCAATTAGCAGCCTCCTGGAGCTAAAGAGCTAATTTAGAATGTAATTTCTTTAATAGACAACACCACAATTGTTTTCTTAGTGGGTACATTTTTTAAGAAAAAATTAAGTACATTATACCACTTAGTATTTACATTTTTATGTTGGATTCAGAGATATTCATGTGAGATAATTTAGGTATTGAAAATGCATAAAAGATTTGATATATTGGGATGTTCCAACACATAATAGTTATGATTAGGATAAAAAATATGTAATTAGACTTATGCAATTAACTTGAAATCTTATAAGTGGTCCAGAAATGGTGGCTCATGCCCCTAATCCCAGCAACTCAGCAGGTCAAGGTGGAAGGATCCCATGAGCCCAGGAGGTTGAGGCTGCAGCGAGCCCTGATTGCTCTACTGCACTTCAGGCTGGGCTGCATATAGTATTGGAACAATTAATTCACTGGTCTCCAGTCCTTAGCATACATCAGAATCACATGAAAGCTTGCTAAATCACAGCTGGCCAAGACCCAATCTCTAGTTTCTTATTCAGTAGATCTGGGAGGGAGCCTGATAATTTGCATTGCTAACCAATCTCAGGTGGTGTTAATGCTGCTGGTCCAGAAACCACACTTTGAGAACCAATGATTTAAAGGATCTTAACATTCACTTATTCAGAAGGTAAATTTAGTGTACTTATAATAATTATTTAAGAATTTGAGAAAGTTTGTTAAATCAGACTACTAAAAAAAGAAAGTCAGTAATATTAAATTTATACATGCAGCTTAAAATATTTACAGAAGGTTAATGATTTCAGTTTGTAAATACTATCAAACATGAATCAAGGACCCTACAAAAATTTACCAGTGTTATACATAAAATATTAAGATTTACATGTCCAAAAACCTCAGATTTTAAGTGAATGGCTCTACTAAAGTGAATATTAATAGTTAAAATAAGTTACCTCTGAATAATCTTTTCAGTGCACAAAACTCACTCCTGGGAACATCAAAAATCTAACATTGACAGTAATCACTCCATTTTCCAGGTCTCCCAAGCCTGTGAATTAAGAACTGTTGGCACGAAGGATTAGCTGAATGTTCAGCCCTCACCCAGCCAATTTGATGCCTCTTCTACTGATAGTCAGGGCTTGCTTTGAAGACAGTGGACAGAAACAGAGTCCACATCCTGACTGATTTGAGTCTGTCTGCCAGAAGATGACTCTCCTGCAAATGCTCCAGGAGCTTTCCTCTCCAGTTCCCCTGCTAACTGTCATTGTCTTCATGCACAGTCAGAGGACACCATGGAAAGAAGAATGGCATGTCAAGATCAATCTTCCTCCAGAGACACTCCTTGAAATAATGTTGAATAGCTGCACACTTGGAAATCTTTACTTCTGAGACCAATTATCTCTCTGCTACAATGTATTCAGCCTTCAGTAGCTTGGCTTCTGTACCCAGCTGTTTTCTGTAAGGCCAGATGTATTTTGAATCACAGATGTGATCATTTAAATTAACTAATTTTGCTACGTTTTTTAAAAGGTACATTTATTAGCCTTTGTGGAATGCATTCCTTGGTTCATTTTCCATGTTAGAACTTTTATCCTTCATTTCTCTTTTAGACCTAGAAGCACTAATACATTATAAATAAAAACACTATGAACCCTACAGCTACCCTTGAGTTCAAGGAGGAAATAAAGTTAGTGAAGGTGCCAGCTTTTCATAGGATCCCGTACTCCACTGAGAACCCAACTCTACTGAACTCCAAATGTCAATCAATTGCTTGAGGCCAGATCCTGTCCTACATATTCTTAGAGTTTAAATCTGTTTTATTGGGGTTACTAAAGCAATTTCTTATTTTCTTGGAATCATAATTCTTAGATTTAATTTAAAATGAAAACATATAGAAGACAGTCACAGACACAAGTAAAAAAAAAACCTTATGCTCAATTTCTTTGAATCTCAAACTACCATAGTGTGTGCAGCTAGTTTTAGATAAAACAAATCCTTTATTTAAAAAGTTGTGTTATAGCAATTAACATGGGCTATATGGTAGAGAGCAGGAAAATAATATCTTCTCATCACCTATCCCAAGGTTCTTGGCTGATATTCCTCTAACAAAGGACAGGTTAATAAGGAAAAAACATAACAAATTTATTTAATACATTTTATGAATTATACATAACACAGAGCTTTTAGAAATGAAGACCCAAAGACAACTGTAAATTTTTATGCTTAGGTTTGATGAAAAATAGAGGGTCACGTAAAGTATATATTTGGGCAAAAAAGGGAATAACTTAATGATAATAAACTGAGGGCCTGTTTGTTCAGATTTTTCTCTGTGCCTCTCTCTTCATTGCTTTCTGACAGGTAAAGGGCAAGACACCTGTCACATAAGGATCTCTAAGAAAAAGGAGGCAGGAGAAGGTCAGACACCTTCTGCTTCTGAAGTTTTCTGTTTCCTGTGGCTTAAAGTACTCAGTATGCCAAGGTGCCATTCATTGGGGTATCATATTCTGAGCCCCAACAGCTAGAAAAGGCAAATTTTATCATGAATGGTTCGAATTCTGGCTTTGCCACACCTAAAGCTGTTTTCTCATTAAAAACTAAAAAGGAGAATAATATCCACTTTTAATTTAAAATGTATCTAGCACATAGAAGGGGCCCAGTGAATATTCATTATGTTTTTTTAACCTAAATGCCAATTAATCAGTAAACGGCTAATCTCTGATGAAATTATATATGGCCATTAAAAATTAGATTTTTTAAAACTATGCAGTTTATATTTCAAACAGAAAACTAGTAAATTATAAATAATATCATTAAACTATTTGTAAAAGTTTGTGTATAGAGACAAAACAAAAATCTACCACATTGCTAGTGAATTGCTATAGAACTATGACCTTTTAAAAATTACCCTTATCCTTTCTATCTTTCTGTACTCAGAGGATATCTTAATTTAATCAGCAGAGGCCAAATGAACAAATTCAACAAATAGAAACTTTTAACTTGTGAATAAGACTGCACTGGCACACTGAAATCTACAGTGAAATACTATTGTAGAGATGCTACTGTTATGGTTCAACCCTTGTACCTTACACCCCCACACCCACATGTTATTTAAAAAAATGCATCAAAATCATTGCCTCTCTTCTGGATATTGTTTGTTTATGCTCAAAACACTTTTAAAGTAAATTGGATGGTTATTATTGCTCTTCATTTATCAGGTGAGAAAGATCCGGGGAACTGGTACACCCAGCTTCTTACTTTTGCAGCTGTTACCGATGTTGGCAACCTAGTGGATTGTGATTATTGGTCACTGTTTGCCCCTAGATAAACCCTCAGTGACTAGCTGCGTGCATAAAGCCAGTCACACAGATCTCTGCTGCATATCCCCACCTACAAAATGAGAATGGAGACATCTGTCCTCCCATTTCATTGGCTGTTAGAAGAATCAAATAACATAGTGTAGGTGAATTTTTTTTTTGAACAGACAGAGTCTCATTCTGTTGCCCAGGCTGGAGTGTAGTGGCATGATCTTGGCTCACTGCAACCTCTGCCTCCCATGTTCAAGCAATTCTCCTGCCTCAGTCTCTCGAGTACCTGGGTCTACAGGCGCATGCCACCACACCCGGCTAATTTTTGTATTTTTAGTAGACGTGGGGTTTCACCATTTGGCCAGGCTGGTCTTGAACTCCTAAACTCGTGATCTGCCCACTTCTGCCTCCTAGAGTGCTGGGATTACAGGCGTGAGCCACCATTCCCAGTGGAAAATGTTTTTAAATATATAAATTTAAGAAATTTGCTGTTACTCTTTTAAAACTATATTAAAATTACCAACACCAGCTGTGGATAACCATGTGCTTTATATTGACAACTGCCACTTAGTAGATGCCCCAAAATATTATTTCTCTCTCTTTTCTCTCTTGACAGTAAGAAAACACTAATAGATTTTATAGTTCTGTAGAATTTCAGAGTTTTCAGGAACCTTAAAGGGCATCTATTCAACCTCTTCACAACATCTCCGGCAAAATGCTATGCACTCGCTGAGTACTTTAATTGAAAGAGAAACTTCTTGCCTTCTAGAGGAGCTCTTGTCTTTTGGCCTGAATGAACAGTGTTATTTCATTTACCACAAGTCTAACTAGTGTTTCAGTGAGCTCCAACAGAAAAGAGAAAGGAAAGGAACATTTTTTAACCCTAAAAGGATTACCATCAAGTACTGTTTAGAAACTTATTTTCTTTATTTTGTTTTTCTCTTCAACTTTCTTCCACTGTGCTAGGAGTCCTCATCTGAGTGTCTAATTAGGAAGCCTCCTCTTTCCTGGGTTTTTACTGAGCAGTGTTACTCAGCAGGAAAGAATTTTCTTTTTAAAATGTTCATGAAATCAACATAATCCTATATCATAAAATAGAAACTGTGAAAAAAAATCAGCTTCTTGGGGGGTTAGTTTTGCATTATGGGTAGCAATTTGCAAATACCTTGCCCTGAACCTCAGAACTGAATCTGTAATGAACAAGCCCCTGCAAAGTAATAATGAGAGTCTTTTTTGAAACGAATTCTGTCTGAATGCCATGAAGTAACAAAAAGTTTAAGCCTTAAAGAACAACAGTCTCCTTCAGCAGGAAAACTTCCCTTGCAGATACCAATTTAGACATAGGAATATGTTGAAACCTAAATATGGAAAACACGCAATTCTACCCATCTTTACTCAGTTCAGTCATTCCAAGCACTGTGCCTGTTTTCAGTCTGCTACAAAGAGTACAATGGCAAGGATGGGAAATCGTGTGGCTCTTACAGTCACCTGCTCCTAATGTCCTACCTCAGATGACGATGGCTATGTGATGGTTCTGAACATTCATTTCGTACCCCCACCATGGCATAAGCTTGCAAATATTAGGAGTGTCCACAGATATATGAAGATTTTATTATAATCACAGTGTTCTTAGGAAGAAAAGCTATATATGTTTTAGAAAACAATTTAATTCTGCTCCAAGTGTTCTTTTGCATTTGTGATAGTGTTGGGAGCTGTTGGCTCCTCTCTCTCCTTACCTAAGTTTCAGTTTAGTCTTGGTAGGAAGCATCCAGACTAGAGAAGCTTCCATCCCTCTTTGAGCCCGAGAGCAAGGGGGAATTCTCTTATTTGGAAAAGCAGCAGTCTTTCCCAGAATGAGAGAACTTCTGTGGATATTTCCCAAGGAAATACTGGTTGCTAATAACTAGACCCCTATCGCAGATAAGCCTGTTCTAACCAGAAATCATCTAGGCACAATTTCGTGGCTATCCCCAAATTCCCTAAGCCCTACCTTTCCCAAATTCTTTCCCAAGAATTTTAAGAGGCATTTATCCTCTAAGGTACATAGAGTTACCTGCGGACTTATGAACTGAGTTCTGTAGTGAGTAAAACTCCTGGGTTATAAAGCTATTTTCTCACTCTCAGCAGCCAGTTGAAACCTGCCACAGAGCAAAAATGTTGATACTGTGCTCTGAATAAAGATGAGAAGCCGGTGCAGTTTGTGATGCTTGATTGTTTGGGTTGCCTCCTCTTCCTCTCTCTCTTCTGTAAAGCAGTATGTGAAGAAAGTTGGCATGAATGTGCCCAATGTAAGGTATTAACATTGTTTTATTTAAGCATCATGTAATTTTACATAGATATGGTTTTATAAACATTATTAAATGTTATAAATCTTATGTTTTCTTTCTCTTTAATCCATTTCATAGTATCCGGCAAACATAAACAAAAAGCTATGAAGAATGTAGGTTAAAAGCTTAGCTTATTTAATTAATTTATTTATTTAGAGAGAGAGTCTCACTTTTGTCACCCAGGCTGGAGTGCAGTGGAGTGATCTCTGCTCACTTGAACCTCCACCTCCCGGGTTCAAGCAATTCTCCTGCCTCAGCCTCCTGAGTAGCTGGGGTAATAGGCATGTGCCACCACACCTGGGCGAATTTTTGTATTTTTAGTAGAGATGGGGTTTCACCATGTTGGCCAGGCTGGTCTTGAACTCCTGACCTCAGGTGATTCTCCTCCCTCATCCTCCCAAAGTGCTGGGATTATAGGCGTGAGCCACTGCACCCGGCCAGCTTACGTTATCTTTAATAAGAAACTGGCTGCAAAGTATCAAGTAGCCAAAATGCTGAGAGAAATAAGGAGCACACAGAGGAGAAAACTTTAAAATTTTCTCCTTTATTCTGTGGACCTGGAGGACCCTGACTTCAACAGAATTAGAGTTTTCAGTGGGGACAATTTTTCATTATGATTGTTCCTCATCTTTTCAGAATCTAATTTATAGAGATCAAACAGATGACCCCAAAAATATGACTTTTGGGGCAGCCATAATAATGTCTCTTTTATGGAAGGAAATAAGGCCAAGGGGCAGTAAAGCAGGTAACCCACAGAAATGGCAGATGGAGGTGGTAACTGTCTCCCACTGAAACCAAATCTGTGTAATGAAGGCACTGATCATCACACCTGTTGACAAATGTACCAGCCTCTGGAGGTGGAGACAGGAAGCCAGGAACACATCCCTAAAGTGCCGGCAGGAGGCTGCGCGTCTTTCTTGAGTGATGACAAAACACTGCCTCAAAGGTCAGAAGAGCTGTTCTGTGAGCACTGGGGAGGTCCAGAAAAGGTTAAAGAGCTTATTGAGTTCAGCAAAGTTCACAAGCAGTTTCTGTTTTCATTTTCTTCATTTTCTTGGGCAGCTAATCATCATGGACATGGAGAGCTCAACGCCATGACCCCACCAGATCCAGGGTGGTAAACAGAGAAGATGGCCAGGGTGGAGCACACAAGGTGAGCAGGTGCAGGGAGAGATGAGGATGAGACCAAATGGGGAAGAGCAAAGGGTGAGATTAACCTCCCCTTGCTGAGATGTGTGATACTCAAGGCCCAAATCAGAAAACTTCTGCTTGAGGAAACATTACTCTTTTCTCCATGACCTCTGGTGGTATCCATCTGTCAGACTTCCCGAGCCTTGAGGATGCCCCTCACTCTTGCTGCTGTGGAGTAGGAGTGTGAAACACAAACAGTCATACCTCCAGTTCCTCCAACCCATGGGGCATTGGTTCCAAGACCCCCAACAAATACCAAAATTCATAGATGCTCAAATCCCTTATTGCAAATGGCATAGTATTTGCATATGTACATCCTCCCATCTACTTTAAATCATCTCTAGATTATTTATAATACCTAATACAATGTAAATGCTATGCAAACAGTTGTTATACCATACTGTATTTTAAATTTGTATTCGTTTTCATTGTTGTTTTGTTATTTTGATTGTTTTCTTTTTCCTAAATATTTTCGATTCACAGTGGGTTGAATTTTGGATGTAGAACCTGTAGATATGGATAACTAACTGTGACAATAATAGGCAGACAGCTGTCATTCAGTCCACTATCTCCGTGGTCCAAACAAGATATGCTGGATCATCTCATAATGTCATTTGTAGACCAACATATTTTGAGTCTCACAAGAATGCTCTCACTATCATGCATTGCTGTTGACCACTGCCTGGGACTTGAGTGATTGCTTCATCTCTCTGGACCTCGAGTTCCTCATCCATTAAGGGAAATAAATTAGCTTAGGGTACCTATTGCTCAAATGCGCCCCTTCTTTCTCTTTTTGAGAATTAGTCACAGGGACTTCCCATGTCTTGGTTTGCTCTTGTACTGTTACTTTGTTGTCTCTTGGTTTGCTTGTTTTCACAACTGGTTGGTTTAATAAGGTTTTATACAATGCCTTGCATTCATAAAAACCCTTCCATTTTAATGAATTGTGAGCTACAAAAGTAATGTTCTCCAACCCCTACCCTACAGAGTAGTAGTTTATGCTATGCTTCCTGAATTCCACAGAAATACAAACTACCATCAGAGATGACTACAAACAACTCTATGCACATAAACCAGTAAACCTGGAAGAAATGGATAAATTCCTGGACACTTGCACCCTCCCAAGCCTAATTCAGGAAGAAGTCGAAACCCTGAATAGACCAATAACAAGGGATGAAGTTGAGGCAGCAATTAATAGCCTACCAACCAAAAAAAACCCAGGTCCAGATGGGTTCATAGCTGAATTCTACCAGACATAAAAAGAGGAGCTGGTACCACTCCTTTTGAAACTATTCCAAACAATACAAAAAGAGGGAATCCTTCCCAAATCATTTTGTGAGACCAACATCATTCTGATACCAAAACCCGGCAGAGACTCAAAAAAAAAAAAAAAAAAAAAAAGAAAACTTCAGGACAATATCCATGATGAACATAAATGCAAAAATCTTCAATAAAATACTGGCAAACCGATTACAACAGCAAATCAAAAAGCTTATCCATCATGATCAAGTAGGCTTCATCCCAGGGATGCAAGGCTGGTTCAACATATGCAAGTCTATAAACATAATTCACCACATAAACATAACCCTAGACAAAAACCACATGATTATCTCAATAGATACGGAGAAGGCCTTTGAGAAAATCAACAGTTCTTTATGCTAAAAACTCTCAATAAACTAGGTATCGAAGGAACATATCTCAAAATAATAAAAGCTATTTACAACAAGCCCACAGCCAATATCATATTGAATGGGCAAAAACTGGAAGCATTCCCTTTGAAATTTGGCACTAGACAAGGATGCCCTCTCTCACCACTCCTATTCAATATAGTATTGGAACTTCTAGCCAGAGCAATCAGGCAAGGAAAAGAAATAAAGCGTATTCAATTAGAAAAGGAGAAAGTCAAATTATCTCTATTTGCAGATGACATGACTGTATATTTAGAAGACCCCATCATCTCAGCCCAAAATCTCCTTAAACTGATAAGCAACTTCAGCAAATTCTCAGGATACAAAGTCAATGTGCAGAAATCACAAGCATTCCTATACACCAATAGCAGACTAAAAGAGAGCCAAATCAAGAGTGAACTGCCATTCACAATTGCTACTAAGAACATAAAATACTTAGGAATACAACTGACAAAGGATGTAAAGGACCTCTTGAAGGAGAACTACAAACCACTGCTCAACGAAATAAGAGAGAAAATAAACAGATGGAGAAACATTCCATGCTCACAGTTAGGAAGAATCAATATCATGAAAATGGGCATACTGCCCAAAGTAATTTACAGATTCAATGCTATCCCCATCAAGCTACCTATGACCCTCTTCACAGAACTGGAAAAAAAAAAAACCTTAAACTTCATATGGAACCAAAAGAGAGCCCACATAGTCAAAACAATCCTAAGCAAAAAGAACAAAGCTGGAGGCATCGCGCTACCTGACTTCAAACTATACTACAAGGCTACAGTAATCAAAACAGCATGGTACTGGTACCAAAACAGAGATATAGATCAATGGAACAGAACAGAGGTCTCGGAGGCAACACCACACATCTACAACCATCTGATCTTTGACAAACCTGACAAAAACAAGCAATGGGAAAGGATTCCATGTTTAATAAATGGTGTTGGGAAAACTGGCTAGCAGTGTGCAGAAAGCAGAAACTGGACCCCTTCCTGACACCTTACACTAAAATTAACTCCAGATGAATTAAAGACTTAAACATAAGACCTAACACCATAAAAACCCTAGAAGAAAACCTAGGCAAAACCATTTAGGATATAGGCATGGGCAAGGACTTCATGACTAAAACACCATTGTGGAAGACAGTGTGGTGATTCCTCAAGGACCTAGAAACAGAAATTTCATTTGACCCAGCAATCCCATTACTGGGTATATATCCAAAGGATTATAAATTGTTCTATTATAAAGACACATGCACACATATGTTCATTGTGACACTGTTTACAACAGCAAAGACCTGGAACCAACCCAAATGCCCATTGATGATAGATTGGACAAGGAAAATGTGGCACATAGACACCATGAAATACTATGCAGCCACAAAAAACGATGAGTTTGTGTTCTTCATAGGGACATGGATGAATCGGGAAACCATCATTCTCAGCAAACTGACACAAGAAAAGGAAATCAAACACCACATGTTCTCACTCATAGGCAGGTGTTGAATAATGAGAACATACAGACACAGGGAGGGTAGCATCACACACTTGGGTCTGTCGAGGGGGCTAGGAGAGGGATGGAGGGCAGTAGGCAGTTTGGGGAGGGATAACATGGAGAGAAATGCCAGATATAGGTGACAGGGGGATGGAGGCAGCAAACCACATTGCCATGTATGTACCTATGCAACAATCCTGCATGTTCTGCACATGTACCCCAGAACCTAAAGTGCAATAAAATATACATATGTGTATATATATGTATATATATGTAACATTAAATCCAGTTATATGTGCCATATAAGAGATATATTTGAAATTTAACAACATGAATATAAAGAAAGAAAAAATATAGTAAATAGAAAAGAGGTCCATTTAATCTATACTGAAAATAAACTTTAAGGTAATAAAGAGAATTGTTATGTAATCATGAAAGACAATTTTTTCACCAGAAAGTTTTAACACTCTTGATCTTTGTATGTACCTAGCAACCTAACCACATAAGAAGTGAAACAGAAATAAATGAACAGCCTATAAAATACTGATAAATCAACAATGGAATTAGAGTATATAAATCAACAATGGAAGTAGAGTATCAAAAATAAATTAATCCAGTATAAAAATTAATAAAGGGTTTTTAACAATTTAAAAGGTTAATAAAAATGTAAAATTAGATGTCCAAATGCAAAACAGAAAGTTACTTAAGAACTAGTGAAAAAATTAGCAAATTCCTACATAAAAACTGAAAGTAAGGAAAGCTTCTTAAACTATGACTCAAATTTCAAAAGTAAATTATATAAAAAATTAAAAAGAAATCACTAGCCAATTAAAAAATCACAAAATAAGTTATTTTTCACTTACACCACAAAGGATTAATATTCCTACTATACAAAGAGCTTTTAAACATTGAGAAGAAAAACGTCAATAAACCAAAAGAAAAAAATGTGCAGAGGCTATGAACAAAATGTGAATGACCCTTCATTATAGAAGTGTTTTTAACATTCTTTTCTTTATTTTGCTTTAATTGGAAATATGTGCATTCTCTGCAAGTAAAAACCATAAAACAAGTTACCTAATAATTGGCATGCCATACTTAAAACTCAATAAGTTCAAGTGAATATTAACCACTACTGGCACACAGAGACTGACAAATCATCCAGGTTTTACACGAGCCTGAGGGGTTTCCTAAGAAACTGGACTTTTAGTGCTAAAACCAGGAAAGTTCCAGGCAAAACAAAACAAGTTGATCACCCTAATTCTAAGACAAATAATAAATGCAAGGAAGTCTTAAACTTTGAATGCAGTAGTCATATCCTACTTTGGAGCCATTATAAATATGTGCCAAGATAAAGTAATACATTAATGTTGTTATTTACCAATAACAATAGTTCTAGAGTTAATGAAATGAAGCAACACTTCATTTCATTAAATAGAATAAGTGTTCCAATCAGCTGAGCAGAAGGGATTGGTTTTATAGACAGAAAAGGGCTGAAGAAAGCATACACAAAGACCAAAAGGTAGATTTAAGTAAGTAAATATAGCATAACGATGTTTATTTAACACTGTCGTTTATTTCACAATGTTGTTATTGTTAAATAAAAATTTATCAAAGCCCATTGTTTCGGACTGAGCTCCTGTACTAGGCCACAAGAGATCGGACTAAAAGACAAAATGAAGTCACTTTACTAAAGTTCCACATCACCAAACCAAAACTAAGTTGTTATCTGACCTTCTGGGAAATCAGAAGAGAGATAATAGACACATTTCTCAAGGAGGTCAGTGTCAGTGGGCATGATAATAAACTTTCCTCTGCACTAATCCACACCAAGAAAAATAAAATGATCTTGAAGTTAGCCGATGTTAACTATTTAGTTATTTTTCTAGTGTTCTGTTTCCTTGTGTCTGTCTTATAAAGAAAATAACTTTGAAATGACCAATCTACCTTTTGCTCTTTGTTGCTTTCTTCAGCTCTCTTCTCAGCTTATTGGAACTTGTATTCTATGTAATGAAATGAAGTGTTGCCTGACTCAAGAACTGTAAATAAAGGAAATTAATTTCTTTAAAGTAAATTATTATAACTTCATCTTTTGACATTATGAACCAAGATTTCAGCATAAGAGAAAAGCACCAGTAATACAAGTAAAAAATAAGGAACAAGTAAATATGCTTCCCAAAAACCCTCAGAAAAAAGAACAACGCAACTAGGAATAGAAAACCAAAAATGCACAGGCAACATTTACAACAAGATTAAGTGACAAAGCATTCCCACAATTCACAAAATAGAAGAACATGTGAATAAAACATGCCATCAGCATTCATGTGGAAGATAACAGAGGAAAGCAATGAGCTATCTGCTGGACCTGAAAATGAGAAAACAGCTGAACTCTTAACACTATTAATAGAGAACCATTAAACTGTCAATAGATCATCAATAGAGAACCCCTACACTGTCAATAGACTGTTAATAGAGAATATCTAAATTGTCAGTAGATGTTTATTGGGAAGTATGAGAGGCCAAAATGAAATCGGAAGGGTTTTGAACACTCACAGGTAATTATTAGGTGTGACTCTGAAGGGGCAGGCACTCTGGGAAAATGGGCTCATATAACTAAAGATAAAGTCTCTTTTGGGGTTAAAAAAAAAAAAACCTGAGGAGAAGCTGGCAGGAATTGTCTCCAAAGTAAGCAAGTCAGAATAAATAAAAGTAAAAGTTAAAGGAAAATACAAATAAAAGTAGGAGATGAAGAAAGAGACAGAATATCTCAGAAAAAAACAGAGTCATATTTACTGAGCTTTGAATTTATAAACATCTGACAAAAACAAAGTAGAAGTTTTAGAACTGTGAGGCTATCAAAGATTACCTGACCCTCTTAAAAGGTCAGTAAATCCAACAGTACACAAAAATAAGCCATAAACAGAATTGTGTCAAATGCAAAAAATAAAATAATGAGTAGACTGTCCCTATATATATTAAAAATATTCCAGAAATAAATGGCCATTAAACAGTTGAAAACTATAACTATTTCAAACAAGCAAAAATAAATTTTAAAATGTAATTTTTAAAATTAAATAACAAAACAAGTTAGGATTAGAAAACTTAGATATAAGATGAGAACTAAGAATTCGAAATAAAAGAAAAAAGTATTTCAGAAATGAAGCCCGAGCTAGAATTCACACAAGAGGAATCAAAGACAACACACAATACTTTAAAGCAAGTAGAAAGTTAAGATGATACAAATTTGGAATTTATAGAAAAGTTTAAGAAGTACTTGAGAAAGTGACAAATATAGTTGACAAAGAAGAGCCAACACATGTACAAAAAGGTTTCTAAAGAGGAAATCCAAGCCATGATATAGAATAAATACTCAAATAGAGAAAAATTTCCCCAAAACTATTTTTTTATAAAACAAAGTAACTATCGAAAGGGCAAATGGATACCTGGAAAAAAACAGATAACACACTAAAATATTATCTAGTAAAATTCCTGGACTTTAAAGACCAAGAAAAAATTCCTTGAGCCTTAAGGCAACCAAATGCTTATTAACCAAAATGCTTATTAGGGAAAGAAAATGAGATAGGCAAAAGCATTTAGTTGTTAATTTTTAATGACATTTTATGCTAGCTTTGGACAACGTAACTAGAGACACTGACGTAAGGACCAGTGTGTCCCCTGGGAGGCTATAGTTGGCCCGGTAAGGCCAATTGCAGAGATGTTAGTAAAGTCTCTTCCTCAGAAGCATAAGCTCCAAATCCTTGGGGTTCCTATTCTAAAATCTTAAGTTCCTATACCCTTGTCTCTTCCCGTTTGTTTATTCCTGGATCAAGTGTAATTATCCGGGAAAACGCAACATCTTTGAAAATACAATACATATGAAATCCTCAGCTTAAAAAGGACATTTTAAAATTAGAAATATCGATATAAATGCATTATTTTTTCTTTAAATAATTGCAGTTTGTTGCTCTGTTCATTGTAAAGACCAAGAAGGAATATACCCCAGTAGCAATGAACTTTGTCATCACCCAAGACTCTTAATTTCATTTTCCACTATGAAGAACCAGAGCTTCTTGGAAAAATTCCTTATTCTAGGTCTTGCAAACCAAATGTACGAAATAAGCTGGAGATATCTTATTAGGCTACAAAGCAAGGAAGCTGTCAAAGAGTAACAAAATCATAGGGCCAATCACCAACCAAAAGCTGGCACAATTTGGGCAAAGACAATACAAACATATTGAAGCAAATTAAATACTTTTTTAGAAATCCATACATTTAGAGTAATATAAAACTTTGTTAAATAATAATGATACTAGAATTTTTTTTAAAACACACACACTGATCATTGCTGTGGTCTGAATGTGTGTGTCTCCCCAGATTTCTATTTGATAGTATTAAGAGGTGGAGCCTTTGGGAAATGATGATGTCATTAGAGTTCCATGCTTATGAATTGCATTTGTGCCCTTATGAAAGAGGCTCAAGGGAGCTTCCTATCCTCTGTTCTTTCCACCTTGTGAAGATGCAGCAAGGCATTATTTATGAAGCAGAGAGTAAGCACCCACCAGTTACTGAATCTGCCAGCATCTTAACCTTGGATTCCTTAGCCTCCAGAACTATGATTAATATGTTTCTGTTGTTTATAAGCTATCAGTCTAAAGTATTTCATTATAGCTGCTCAAATGGACTAAAAATAGTTATCACAGGAGTTCACTAGAGTACCAACTCACTATGAAAACTATAAAATCAAAGACTTGCCTTTCTATACAAATTGTATTTCACATAGTTGGTGATAGAATGTTCTTTAAAATGCACAAAGAACTGTAGACTTAGAAAATCACTATTTTGAAACCTGTAATGAAATAAATAATGGATATAGACAATGATTGTCATAAATATTAAAACTATCATGTGAAATGATGATTGGTAAATTGATAATGGATGAATGAGCCAAGACAACCTGAACCCAATAATTTATCTTGGCATAACTAATGAGGGAAGAGCCAGATCATCTGTGCCTTGTTTTGTAACATAGCAGGAATGGAACCCTCCCATCTAAACAAAAAGTGAATGTAAATAAAATGATTCTCTGGATCATACTACCAACTTACAGGGAATATAGAAGATAAGTTAAAGAACATTGAAAGAAAATGCTTGCTAGAATCTAAAATGCAGTATTCCTATGTGAACTGGTTTCTAGAACAAATCAAAGGAATGGAAACTGAGAGGGGATGATGGTTATAGAATGACAGAGACTTAAAAAGGAACCAAATGCAAGTTGTGGATCTTGTTTGAATTCAAATATATTCATATATATTAATACATTAATACCTAAAAGACACATTTAGACAATTGGGGAGTTTTACTACCTCTACCAGATATTAAAAAAAAAAGGTGGGGGGCAGCCTAAAAGTTTAAACACCTTTTTTCCTTAGGAAGTATAACAGAATGCTCTCACAAATGTGACACAGGCTAGAATTTTGAAATTCTCACAGACACACACAAAAAATTATCATTCACATAAATTCTAATTATTTGTGGCTAACCAACATCTTTAAAAAACCTCTACATTGCATTAATTCCTCACATTTAAAGCTCCTCCTTTACAAGGTAGAAAAAGAAAATTCACGTCTCTAGACTCCCAGTAGTGAGGATTCCAACAATGAGATATTTTGACTCTGGGAAGGAGAGATGGGAAGAAGTCACTGTGAGAGGAGGATGAAGATTCTGGCAAATGTGATGGCAGAGGCCCCAGGAGAAGAGACAGAGGTGGAGCTTCTAGCCAGTCTTCAGGATAGCAATGACATCCTATACTAGGTTGGCCATTGTACCTGGCTGGGAGCTCCAGATTCCAGCTTTCTGGGCCCCTTGATATTCTTTTCTGCTTGAAGTGTATAGACTATTAGTATGGTTTTCAGCCAAGGTCCTTAAGTGTCAGTCGCCCAGAGTCTCTTTGCTATTTCCCTAGGCCAGTTGGTGAATTATTTTAGTTTCCTGTGCAATGAACTGGTTTTCCAAACAAATCAATGGAATAAAAAAAAGAAAGGGCCAGGCACAGTAGCCCATGACTGTAATCCCACCACTGTGGAAGACCAAGGAGGACATATCACTTGAGCTCAGGAGTTTGAGACCAGACTGGCCAAGATGATGAAACCCCACCTTTACAGCAAATACAACAATTAGCTGGGTGTGGCAGTGTGCACCTGTTGTTCCAGCTACTTAGGAGGCTGAGGTGGGAGGACAGCTTGAGTCTGGGAGGTGGAGGTTGCAGTGAGCCAAGATTGCACCACTGCACTCTAGCCTGGGTGACAGAGCAAGATCCTGCCTCAAAAAAATATATGTTTTTCTTTTACTTAGTGGTTTAGGATTCTAGATGACTCAGATTTAAGCAACTGTCTCAGTTCTTGTTCCAGACCTCATCTTGGCCCAAAGCTTAGTATCCCATCCCCATGTGGGTGTATTAGTCCATTTTTATACTGATATAAAGAACTGCATGAGACTCGGTAATTTAGAAGGAAAGAGATTTAATGGACCCACAGTTTCACATGGCTGGGGAGCCTCAGGAAACGTAACAATTATGGCAGAAGGCAAAGGAGAAGCAAGTACCTTCTTCATAACTATCAGACCTCATGAGAACTCCCTCCCTATCAGGAGAACAGCATGGGGGAAACCGCCCCCAGTGATCCAGTCCCCTCCCACCAGGCCCCTCCCTCAACACGTGGGGATTACAATTTGAGATGAGATTTGGGTGGAGACCCAGAGCCAAACCATATCAGTGGGCACTGACATCCCAATCCCCACACCCTATTCCGGGGCTGATTTGGAATTTGCTGTTTTACTACAGTAGTCAACACTATATGGCCTGCTCCCTATTTCTGTAAATAAAGTTTTATTGTTACACAGCTACATTCATTCATATACATATTGTCTATTACTTCTTCTGGGCTGTAATAGTTATAACATAGACCATATGGCCTCAAAAGCCTAAGGTATTTGCTTTCTGGGGTTTTACAGAAAATATTCACTAAGCATTTAGCTTAGTGTCTGTTACATAGCAATAGTTTGATGAACACTAGCTATCATCATCATCATCATTGGTAACCATGGTAATGGAAAAGAATACGCTGACTAATAGACATGAATCTTATCCTGCAATGCTAGATGTTAACAAAAAGAAGAAAAACAAAAGTTACTTTCTTCTCTTTCCTTAAATCAAATGCTATATGTTTAGAAACTATCCCAGTAGTGGGGGCCAGGCACGGTGGCTCATGTCTGTAACCCAGCACTTTGGAAGGCCAAGGTGAAAGGCCTCTTGAATATGGACCAGGAGTTCAAGACCAGCCTCATCAACCTAGTAAGGCCTCATCTCTAGGGAAAAAAAATTAATTGGCTGTGCATGGTGACGCACACTTGTAGTCCAAGCTACTCAAGAGGTTGAGGAGATTCCCTTGAGCCTGGGAAGTTGAGGCTGTAGTGAGCTATAACCATGGCAGTGCACTCCAGCCTAGGCAATAGAGTGAGACTGTGGGAAAAGAAAAGGAAACAGAAAAGAATAAAGAATAAAGAAACTATCCCCCTAGGATGGCAGTAAGCTCTACCTTAGCTATTTTTGAGACTGGTCTTTCCTCATCTCACAAATGTTTGCATTTCCTGTGGTGGCCACATGGTCCAGAATATCTGAAGAAAGGCCGTCTTCTCTTACCTATGGTGCTTGAAGATGGGTGACTGTATTACTTTCACGCAAATTTCCCTCACCTCCTCAGGATAAAAATTTTAGTGTTTTGTTCTCACTACCACCACCTGCATTCCTATTACAACCCCCACCCTTGGCTTCTTAGGGACCTTCACATGGAAGATGGGTAACTGGAGGCTGGTCTCAGCTATTTCTGAGACCAATAAACCCGTTTCTTCTTCCTGGTGTCTAGTTGTCTCAAATCTCCTGAAACACATTGGCTTCTAATGCTCTTCTATCAGTTCAATTTCTCACGATCCCACCCGCGATGGTTAATATTGAGTGTCAACTTGATTGGACTGAAGGATGCAAACTATTGTTCCTGGGAGTGTCTGTGATCATGTTGCTAAAGGAGATTAACATTTGAGTCACTGGACTGGGAAAAGACCCACCCTCGATCTGGGTGTGCACCCTCTAATCAGCTGTCAGCATGGCCAGATAGAAGCAGGCAGAAGAACGTGGAAGACTAGACTGGCTGAGTGCTCTCCATCTTTCTCCTGTGCTGGATGCTTCCTGCCCTCGAACATCAGACTATAAGTTCTTCAGCTTTGGACTCTTGGACTTACACCAGTGATTTGCCAGGGGCTCTCAGGCCTTCAGTCTGTGACTGAAGGCTTCTCTACTTCTGAGGCTTTTTGGGGACTTGGACTGGCTTCCTGGCTCCTCAGCTTGGAGATGCCCTATTGTGGGACTTCACCTTGTGATCATGTGAGTCAACTTTCCTAATAAACTCCCCTTCATATATACATCTATCCTATTAGTTCTGTTCGTCTAGAGAACCCTAATACACCGCCCAAATGGCCCTTTAGAAACTCTGACCTCCTTCCAATGATTGGATGTGGGGAATGAGATACTGGAAGGAAGCTTTTGTTTTCTAACTATTCAGGTGCATTATAGATTAAGTGAGCAAGTAATAAAATCATGATAACTGGACAGAGGGGAAATAAGAATGGAAGACAAAATAGCAAGCAGGAAGCTAGTACAGTGCCTTTGTGGACTGCTTTGGTACATCCACCCCACATGCACACTTTGTAGTCAATATTACGTTTTCTACTTGGGCAAATGTATATGGCACGTGTGTCCCAAATATAAGTAATTGCCCCACTGTTTAAAGCTCTGTATTCATCTTGCCCCTCAAACTCCAACCAGTTTATTTTCTTACATCCTGCCTGGAAATTTGTCTCTGGTTCTGAGATAACTAGGAGTGTCAAAAGATCCTAGAGCAGTTTTGCAAAAGCCACAGAGACAATGAAGAGTGAAAATAGAAACTATGTGAACGTTAGATTATCGTTTAGTGGATAAAAGGTAAAGAGGAAACCTAATAAAGTTTGTCAGGTAGATGAAGTTTCTTCTGCTAAACACATTGGCCAACTGCTCTTTGTTTTCATGAAGCCAGATACAAAAGGAAGCAACTTAATCTGAAGCCTGGGGGATTTCATGACAAAGAGAACTTGGTGATACTGAGGGTTATTAAGCCTTATAATCTGCTTGGTGGGGATGCCGTGGAGGTTCGGATTTACTGAAGAGCTCTCATGTCGAAGATTGGGGAGGAAAGTAATATTCCCTGATTGTCTCAGTTGGTTGTTATGTTAATTCCAAGACCTACACTGTTTAGAGCTACACTATTTAGAAAATTACACTATTTCAATTAAGAAATTTTAAAAATACATAAACCATCATAAAACAATTTCCATTACACCTTTTGAAATAATATTATGTTTAACTCTGAGCAGATAAAGGGCCAACTGCAAGGTTATATTTAAATAAATTAAATATACAATATTGAACATGATTCTGCCTGTTATGGTTGAATTGTATCCTCCCCCCACAAAAACTCATATGAAGTCTTAAGCCCCAGTACCTCAGGATGTGAACTTATTTGGAAATAGGTTGTTGTAGATGTCATTACTTAAATCAGGATGAGGCCAGACTAAAGTGGTGGGCCCCTAGTCCAATATGACTGGTGTCTTTTTGAAAAGAGGAAATGTTGGAGCAGATGCATACAGAGGGAAGACAATATAAACATGCAGGGAGGACTCCAGGTGAAGATCAAAGCTAAGATAGGGGTGATTCTTCTAAAAGCCAGAATGCCGAAGATCGCCAGCAAACCACCAGATGCTGGAGGAGAGGTGTGAGACTGACTCTTCTTCCCCCTCCTCAGAAGGAACCAACCCTACTGCCATGTTGATCTCAGATTTCTAGCCTCCAATATTGACATGAAAATCGACGACAAGTGCTTGTGTTTAAGCCATGCACCTTGTGATATTTGTTATGGCAGCCCTAGAAAATGAACATATTGCCTCGGGTCACAAAGAGATTTTAGTCTAATGGGATAGAAAAGTAAACAGTAAGGGTTATAAATGATGCAACGAGTGTGGTGTCTATCATTATACCCACGTAGGTACCAATCTGTGACTAGCTTGGCCAAAAGAGTCTTGGGGCAGTGCTGTGATGCCCAAGCTGCTCACCAAACCCTCCCTCTCTTCCTCCTTAATTACTCATCACTGTCACAGATCATAGCCAAACTTCCCACCCCTAAGAGTTGTGCTCGGATGTCTGGCATCACTCGAATGCATCTGACCTTGTGTTCAGACAGGCCACGCTACTCAGTTAATCAGACCTATTAGCATAAATCACGGTGCTATTAATACAGAGTAATGCAATGGTATCATCTCCTTTAAGATCATAGTCTATGTAACCTGATGATTAAAAATAGTGGTGCTGATTGAACGTGGCAGTGAAAATTACAGTGAGTCAAGTTGTGCATGTCTCCCTGTGTCTATGTTTCTGTTTTTCACTGTCTGTCAAGCTCTCTAAAGTATAATTCTTACAAAGTTCTTATTACTTGAGTAAAAAATGATGTCAAAGTAAGTAGGAAAAAAAATGAGAACACTGGCCCTGACTAACAGATCGGTTGATTGAAAAGTTAATCCAGTAATACGAGATTTTATTCAATCTCTAGAATGTGCACCAAGTATTTATTTGACCTTTTATATTTCCCTGGGTGGTATATACTCAAGCCTTTGGCACCCAATCAAAACTCCCTACCTATTACCTCTTATTCCCACTCCATAAAAAGAGAAAGCAAATACCTCTCTATGTTTACTGTGAGGAACCTGCATACATGCTAATTATCTGCAACCACCTTCCAGGTTAACTTGATTCTTTTTATCTTTCTACACGTGACATTTGTGTCTGTTTTCAAATTCATCATCTTGAATTATTTCTGTCAAGCCTCACCTCAGCAGAAAGCAGATCCTTGGGAGATCAGAGTAAAGGAAGGGAAAAGAGCAATGAATTGGGGAAAATGTTGGCTTTGGTGGTTTAAAGACTGAGCTGATTATCTCATTACTTAGTTTCCGGCCCACTGGCCTGTGGAATGAGCACTCCTGGGTCACTCTGGGTTCCAGTGCACTGACTGGGCTCTGTGCTCCACCCCTTCAGCTGCTGAGTTCATTCCTACTCCTGAGACAGTCTTTGATCTACTGAGTTAGGTTCTCAGGTAGAGAGTATTTTAATTGTACAGCATGCTACACTGTCTGTATTTATTTATCCTGTAACAATTAATTCATCAGCAAAGTCAGGAAAAGTTCTTTGATCCCAAAGGATAAAAACTTCCCTTTATCAATCAATCTTCATCTACTCTTCGGTAATTATGGGTTATTTACCCAGAGCTCATCTCCCTGGCAGCTATAGCTAGGACATCCATTGCTAACAAATGAGATAACATACAAGGTGATTTGTCATTATTTCAGGTCATTAGTTCTTAGGTGTTTAAACCTGTCTTTTCACAATTGCTCTTTTTGCTATAGTGCTGGGTCATGGAGATTTGAGCATTTGGACTTTTTGTTAGGTGGGAAATGATTCGTTTGCTTAAATTTTCCAAACTACACACACACACACACACACACACACACACACACACACACACACAGGGACAAATGATAATGAGAAAACTATATCAGAAAGGTCAATTGTGTTTGGTTAAGAAAGAAAAGGCACTAAACTGAGTCATTTTAATATAAAGAACTATGACTTTACACAAAAGTTAAATTCTATTCCTCCACTGACATTTTACTGACACAGCTTCATTTGTTACTATGAGCTTCTACTATCAATCAGTCCAAATGGGGAGGGAGAAAAAAATGCATTGTGGCTGAGACCATTACCTTAATCATGAAGAATCACGTAAGGAATACATGCATCATCTGTTTCCTTAGGTTCATGGCCAAGAAAATGTAACTGTGCTGCCCTCTAATGGTTGTCACCCCGCAGGCTCAAGATTGCCAGCATTGAGCTGATGAACCACCATTGATTGTCAGGGGCATCATCCGATGGGAAATGCAGAAGACAGATTCTGAACCAAATGCACATCATCTTTTCCAAAGGAATCACCCTTGTTTCATCAGCACTAGAACTGGACCTTCCCAACAGTTGTATTTGACTGGAGAAATTACAGAGTTCTCAGAAACTAATGCCATATGCTTTTTCATTAATAGATTATGGAGCAGGAAGGATGCTGCTTTAGCTTTTAATACAAATGTATTGTTCTTGAGAACAAAGAAGACATTTTTCAGGAAGCACACGAGACCTGAAGTGTGCAGCAGTATCCTTTAGGGACACTGATGATCCACCACATGCATGTCTATCTATATCTGTAGGTATATATCAATGTATGTATTTCTCTTTTAAAGCTGTAAATTTATTTACCTGAATATCTTAATCTGTTTTGGTAGTTTACCTTATGCCAAATTATGTAGTGCTGTTTACATAATCAATTTCACCCTGTCAAAAGTTAAAACCAGAATCTTTCTCCAAGATTGACAGTTTGAGCTTCTAGATTTTCTACTTCCAGACCTAAGTTTTAATTGACTACAAAGAGCTGAAGGAAGAGTGGTGAAAGCATTATGGCTTGAATGTGTTTGGCACACTTTTCATCCCAGGAACCTGACCTTCGATTACCCCTCAAGTTTGACAAAGAAAAGAATCAGCCTGTAATTACAGGCAAGCAAAAATAGGAAGGCTTCTTCCACACAGCTCAGGGAAGACCTGCATCTAAACTAGCTGATCAAGTCACATAAATATTAATAACACTATTTAAAGTGGCATGTGGTTCTATTGGCCACGCCTCAGTCAGAGTCGCTTCTATAGCCCAGCTGCTAGTTGCTGTCTCTGAGATCCATTTATAAATAATTGAAGTGTTTAGAGTGAAATTACCACCCTGTATATGAAAGAGATCATTGTGTGAGTGCCCATCAGATGGGGAATCCCAAATTACTGTTAGGTTGAAGAAGTCGGGGCAGGCCACATTACACGTGTGTGTGTGTATGTGTGTGTGTGTGTGCACATGCACGCGTGTGTGTGTGCATGTGTGGGCAATCTTCTATAGAAAAAAAAAAAGCAGTTACTTCAATTGTTCCTTCATCTTCTCCAGGTGAACCGTCTAGGTTAAAGCACTAGCTTTAATCCTAAGCTTCTGAACTTTCTTCTAGCTAAGAAATTGGGATTATAGTAAAGGGAAAAAAAATAGAGAAAGGGAAAAGCCAAATGTCAGAGTGTGACAGCATTGCTACCATAGCATCACAGAAGTATATTTTGAATAGTTTAAAAAAACTGGTGAGGTGTTGTGGTTCATGTCTGTAATACCAACAGTTTGGGAGGCAGGCGGATCACCTGAGCTCAGCAGTTCGAGACCAGCCTGACCAACATAGAGAAACCTGGTTTCTACTAAAAATACAGAATTAGCTGAGCATGGTGGCTCATACCTGTAATCCCAGCTACTTGGGAGGCTGAGGCAGGAGAATTGCTTGAACCAGGGAGGCAGAGGTTGCAGTGAGCCGAGATTGTACCATTGCACTCCAACCTGGGCAACAAGAGCGAAACTCGATCTCAAAAAGAAAATTCAACTCACACACATAAACAAAATTTTCAATAACATTAAGACATACAAAGGAGGTAAAACTGCATTAAATTGCAGGAAGGAGAAGAAAAGTATTATAATTCAATCATTTCAGAAATAATGACTTCTGGGGGGTGAAGGGGAATGCACATGGCGAACTTCTTCACATTAGACTACACAGCAGTTCTATCTTCAATAATTTTATTTTAGGATGTAAGAAGGACCAGCGTGTATATGGTTGACAAGGACCAAATCCAGGTTGAGTGAGTTTTCACTTTACGAATTGCAAAATATCCTCATTCTTATCTTCCCCAAACAGATTGCATTAATTCTGAAAGGAAGTTTGAGGCTGGATTTATTAATGATTTTTTAATGATGATTTGAAAAAAATCATCATTAGCTGATGAAACTAATTTGAAGCAGTTGATGCAAGAGATTATAATAAAATAAGTATTGTATTTCCTGTTCTAAAATTCCTGAGATAACTCATTCTTCAAAGTAAGAAAACATTGCTTCAAAAGCACATATGTCTTACCAGTAATTATTTATTGAGAATATTTCCTATTAAAAGTAGGGTGCCAGACTCGGTGGGGGGTTCAAAGATTTATAAGCCAGGGTCTTTGCCTCGAACTTGTAGTGCACAGGGATGTTCCAGTCGAATAAATCCATGTTACTACATTGATTTTTGGATCATATCTAATTCAAAAGATTTTAAGACAACTCTCCCCTACAGAGTCTACTCAATTCTTATTGAATCATAAGTATGGGAAATGTAACAGATATATATATATATATATATTATTGCTAGAAAGACAGAGAAGCCACTATGATAAAGGCTGGACTCACAATTCTAGTAGCTTTCCACTGGGATTATATTTGATCAGCTTGGAAGAACCATCTATAGTTTCTCAGAAGAGCAAGAAATTCTGAGAAGGATGAGATAGAGTTCAATTGTTATTTAACCTCTGGAGCCCATGCTGCCAAAGGAGAGGATTCTAACTAGACTAGGATGTAAGAGAAGGGAAAAGGAGAAGGAAACTCAAGGCATATAATTGGTATATTCAAAAGACATTATTACCTGGAACTACTAAAATTGACTAGTACTAAGACACCCGCTATCCCTGAAGCAAATATTATTTGCATCATCAACTCACATACTTACTTACAGCTGTGCTGAGTTACTGAACTAACCACTTGTGCTACTCAGACTCTCGGTCAATGTGTTCAACCAGACTATTTAGCTGACACGTTTCTAGGATTCTGCACATCCCTGTGTCCCATAGAAAATCATGGGGGTGGCACACACACTATTTCTTCAAATTCATCTTCCCTTAGGAATATGAGCTGCATCTTTGATGGCATAATGTGGGAGGTGAGGGTGTTATATCCTCACAGGCAGCTGTTTCATACTTAGATAAATGTTATATCTGTCAAAAGTGTTGGCAGGATAAAGAGAAAGACCTGGAAAATGATGGGAATAAAAAGCTAGACAATAGAGCAAATATTTTCCATCCATTGCTTCATTTATTTCCTCCATTAATCTGTGCCTCTGAAATCCTCTATTAGTGTTTATTTTTATTGATTGTCTTATTTATTTTATCCCTTGCTCTTCAAAGCTTGCTCTGAGATCCTATATGGATCTTATATCTATATCTGTAGATGCTATAGAGGTCATAACCTATCATAGCAAGGTGATTTGGGTAGAATTGCTGCCAGATTGGTGGGCAGACACATGTGTATTAACGCATGGAATCCAGCTACTTTATCAATCCAATCCCTCCTTCTCTTCTTGTACACTGGCTCAAAGTATGGCCTCACAGAGCCAGATGTGAGAGTGAAAGCTTTAGGCAGATCCAATCATCTTTGCTCATGGACTTTCCTGGGCCAGTCAAGGAAATGCCTCGTAGCATAAAGGTATAAAGTTGATTTGATGACTAAAATGCCACCCTGTTGATCTAATTGATCTGACAGTTCCTATTCTTTCTCTATATGAAGCTACAAGCTTGGCTGAAGAGGGAAGATTGCCCAAAGAATCATCATTCTAGCCTTGGGGAGCTGAGCCACAAAAATGTCATTGAAGCATTTTTATGTAACTCCTGCAGATTTCCATGTCACTTTTAAAGCATCCAGAGCTTACGAGGAAGAGTCAACAGCTCTGGGGAACACCTGGAGAGCAAGGCCGGAAAGGCTGATGGACCATACGTCATCATATTAGGTATCAGTGTTCCTCTTAAATTCCCTCTCTGCTCATCTGACTATAATGATTTTGGTATGTCTAACTCTCCACTACCTTGTGAGATCTTTGAGAGCAGGTAGAGCTCTATCTCTTAGCATAGTACCTGGAACATACTAGGTTCCCTCTAAGTGGTTGCTGAATTACACTAATATCATATATCCTATATTGTGTGCCTGTTCCCTTACCATAGTTCTAATAATCACCATAAATCTAAATGACTTTCTCCTTTATTCTTGGCAACTGAAAAGCAGTGAAATATTCAAAGCATTATGAGTCTAACAAGGAAAATTTTCATATATGAATGTAGATACGGAAATTAAAATTAACTAAAAGGACTAGTTTTACTTATGTTAGAAAGTAATCTTAAACCCACAGGAAAAAAATTAAGCCCTCCCATGGTAAATGATCTCATCTTAATTTTTGTCTTGCCTGACATCTACAATATTGAATCATAAGAGTGCAGGTGGAGGCATCTTTATCATGTTTTTCTTAATGAAAAAGGAAATTTACACTTCTGAAAAATATCATTTTGAGGATAAAAGACAAATCTGAGTTAGTCCATTAAGTTTCACCATATTTGGTTGCAATGTACCTTGGCTCTGAAATTCACATCATTACATTACATACTAAGGGTGAATCAGGCCCTAAGGAAGAACTCAGATCCTCTGGCTGCATATAAACTCATCTCAGGAGTGTCTCAAGTAGTAACAATATAAAGTCTTTAAAAATAGGCCAGATGCATGTGTTTGTTATAAATACAGGAAGACTGACAATGCATAACCTTTCTAAAACCCTTCAAAAATAAAATTCATAGAAAAAACATTTTCTAAAAAAAAATTCTCTTGAAATATTCTGTAAATGTCAAACTATTAGCAATCTGTATTGTTCTTAGCATATCATTAGTGTTTAAAATTTGTGAAAGATATTCCTCCTTTACCTCTTTAAGTTTTCCAGTCAACTGTAAAATACCAACTGTGTAAAAATGAGCAACTTAAACTTTCTCAGTTTCAGTTTCCTCTTCTCTAAACAAAAAGTAATAATATCTACCTCTAAGTATTGTTATGAGTCTTCAATGAGATTACCAACATGTCAGAAACATTAAATGCATTATTAGATAGAAGTTCTGCTCATTTACCTCTGCCATTGCAATACAATGACATCCATGATTTAGCATGAGATAACCCCTACCCTGGTTAAACAAGAAATCTATAAGAAATCTGTGTTCTTCCTTTATGCTTTCTCCACATTGACATTAATTTAAATACTGTCAAAAACTAGTACAGTAAGATGGCACAGATCCGAAAGGAGTAAGAGAGTAAGAAACACAGAGAACTAAATGACCAGGTTAATGCGAAAGGAGGAAAGAGGAAATACAACATTGTTTGTCTTTTTGCATATCCAATGCCTAGATGAGCTTCACAATAGTAAGATGAACGATGCTTTGCTTATTTGGATGAAATGCCTGTGATTCAAAGCTTCTTTATGTCCATTTGTGCAACTCAAAAAACAACCAAGTTAATTTAAATTGTCTCCCTAAAATTTATCTATGGATTGAGATGAAGCAATAAAGATGTCAGTTCAATAGTTCTAGCAGTGGACATAGCAAAAAGGTAATAACTGTTTTGGCTTCACCACTACTACTAGGCTAGGAACTCAGCAACAAGTTGCAGATTTTGGTTTAGAAAATAACAGTTTTAGCCTAGCAAATCTATAATAAAAATTGTGCTGGTTTAGTTCAGTTAAACTTATTCCACTTACATTTGTATCAAACAAATGGTAATATTTGGGGGATGATACAGTTGATCTACAATAATTGTTTGACATGAACAACATTTAACTAATTTGTATACTTCAGGCATATCTAAGAAAGAAATATAAAATTCATTTCAACAAGCATTCATGTAATGCCTACTGTGTGCAAGGAACTGTACTAGGTTATTTAATGACATTTACGTTTGGTTGTTTTTCTTTTTTTCCATTATATACTTACTTACTAACCTTTTAAAATGCTTGTAGTTTGGGCCAACTTAAAATCTAGTCTGTCCTTACTTGAGATTTGGGGTTTAGAAGCTCATTTGATTAAGTCCACATTGAGAAGCAATAGATTAGCTTCTGTCGTGCAAAAGAAACAGGTTCTCCAGCCCAGATCATTTAAGAGCAATTATTTTTTGCTGTTGTTGTTACATAAAGAGACATTTCAGACCCCTAATTGCTCCAAATTTATCTACTAAAGAGTCATTATGATCCATTTTTAACCCCTCTCTGACATCAGGAACTAAAGCTGTAATTGAACTGTGTCATCATTGATCTCAATTCTAAACCATTAGAACAGCTGGTTTTTGCCTTTCACTACAATTGTACCATTTTTTTCCTAATCACTGTCATGCCTGCAGAAATGCACTGCGTGGCCAAGACAAAGTTGTTTAAAGCACAGCTAGATGCAGTGAATGGCATACATTGACTAGTAGACTATTATTTTCACATATTTAGAGTAAGGATAAAAGTACAGACATCTCTATTTTAAAAGCTCATTTTCTTATGTCTTTTCTTTCTTTTTTCCCTAAAGGTCTTTAATGGTAACTTAATTTAGTTTGCTTACTCATATTTATAATGGATTTAAGAGAATCAAAGAATTTTAGATCTGTCCCACTGCTGATGCTAAATACATCAAAACTAAGTCTTATGCTGAAGAGATATAAAAGTCATATAAGACAAAATACATAAGAAAACAGAACAATTGTGTTTGAGCTCTGGAATTAGTTATGCATCAAAAGAGTTCTAATACACTCTAATATTTGCTATAATTTTGAGCTAAATCTTCACTTTGGCCCTAAGTGTTGGCCCAGTGGGTGTAGGGGAGGTATCTCTAATTCAGTTAACATTATATTGATAGAATTCTTGAATTTCAGTACCTAATTTAAGAAATTTCAAGTTATTTTTGTTGTTTAGCATAAGTATAGGTCTTGTTTCATATACCCTCTGTGAAACTGGGCACTTAAAAAATAAAGCTTTTTTCTTTTTGAATCTCAGAAGCTATTTTAAAGAATTTATCAAGACCTATCCCTCCTTCTAGCATAAAAGTGATTTGGTGGAGAGTAAAATTCTGCACCAAAACCATGGAGTTGGCAATGGAAAGAGCATGAGGGGAGGGTCAGAAAAACTGTTCTAATCTCAGCTCCACAGTTACTGGCCCATGCTTCAGTAGTCTTTTTAAGCTTCAATGTCTTTGTTGTGAGAGAGAGAGAGAGAGAGAGCTTTTATTTCTTAAGTCATGGCAAGAAGAGTCTCTTCTTGCCATGACTTAAGAAATAAAAAGTTATACAGAATCATCATTAGCACATTTGAATTTGCAGTATCAGAGACAAAGCCAGACATTAGTTAAAAGTGGTAAAGACACATATTGTTCAGTAATGACTATTGCAATATGGGAGAGAAACCAGTATAAGCATGAAAGAGCAAGGAGTGAGAGGAGAATGGACCAGGCCATCTGAGTTTGCTAATTAGCATTCATCTGGAGGAGAAACAAACTTTCTGTATCTTTATGACAGGAGTAAGTGGTGTGAGGTAGAGCAAGGTGCCCATCCTTTCCCTACCATGGGGACTGGGAGACAAGAAAGTGGGACTTACCACCTGGGATGTTTACATTTCAAAGAGGAGGCTCCCAGGCCTTTGAGGAGCCACTCTTGTGTGGTAGAACATTTACATCTCAAAGAACAGAAATAATTGATCATTGCAAAATTTTTCAGGTGAACATTGTAAGAGGGGGGATGCCTGCGCCATCCTAGAGACATAGCTTAAAGCTGCTAGAAGCCATGCTGGAGTTTGGTCAAGCAGAATCTTTGTCAGTAGCAAGGCGCCAGTCCAGGACATTCGTAACAACCTGATGCCTTGGAGGAGACTAAAGCTCAGATGAGAATATTTTATATAAATAGCATGGAATCAAAATGTTAGCAGGTACAAGAAGAGTCTACTTATACAAAAATCGTTTTCTGCCCTATATATTGACTTTTAAAGAAGGAAAAAGAAAAAAAACTTGGTGCAAGATATCTTAGCCAATGGCTCCATCTAGTTTTATTACAGCACTGTCCTGAGTCACTTAAATATCTATGGCTGCATTTCTCTTAAATGCCTAAATTGAATGTTCAGCCCATCATAATACTATTTGCCCCCCAGAAAAAAGCATCAAGTGTGATACTCTGGAGAGCCATAGTGATGAATGACAAGCCCATTTGATTTATATCAATAATCATAATTCTTCCAATTCTCTTATCATCTTTTCTAAAGTAAGGAATTTTATACTGAAAGATCTTGAGAGGGCATTTCTCAGTAAAATCTTATTTAGCTTTCATGAAAAATTTAAATGTGAGTTTTTGTAAATGCAAATGAAAATATTAAAGGTGCTCAATATATTCCCAGAGCAGATTGATATTTTTTCATGCAATAATGTTAATGTGCTATACGCTCTATAGCAGTACCATAATTAAACCTGTTGGCATTTCCATTTTAAACCTAGTCATAAAAATCTCTCTGAGCAATAATGTGCCATTCCAAGACTCAAACCGGTAGTCTCCACTGTTTAGGAACAATATTTGAGAAAGTTTTAGCAGGGGGTCAAGTTCTAATGAGGTAAAATATTTAGCAGAATTCTTTTTTTAAAAATTTCACCCTTGATGCTTGTTTGCCTTCTGAAAACTAATTTCAATCTAATGTGTGATGTTTATAAATAGGACAGACACGTAGCATGAAAACTATATTCAAGCTACAGTTCAGGCAGAAAGTGTAGTTTATTTATAATAAAGTGGTGTATCCAGTTTTGTTAGGCCTAGAGCTTAAGTAATTTGGGAGTGTGATGTCTAAGAAAAAGACAAAACTACAAATAAAAAATTAGACATGAAAGTGAATATTTAGAATGAGAAAAGTTTGAAAGGGTGGATAAATATCGCAAATATAAAATCTAAAAGAATACCAAGATATGCTTATGAAATTAGCTGTCTCAATACTGTCATACTCTTTTTCTTACATATTTTGGCTGATACTCATTAATCGCCTCGTTATATAACAAAGTTGTGGTGTTTTTTGTTTTTTTGGAGACAGAGTCTTACTCTGTTGCCCAGGCTGGAGTGCAGTGATTATTGAAGCATAGGCCAGTAACTGTGGAGCTGAGATTAGAACAGTGTTTCTGACCCTCCCCTCATGCTCTTTCCATTGCCAACTCCATGGTTTTGGTGCAGAATTTTACTCTCCACCAAATCACTTTTATGCTAGAAGGAGGGATAGGTCTTGATAAATTCTGCACTCCTCTGCAACCTCTGTCTCCTGAGTTCAAGCAATTCTTATGCCTCAGCCTCCCCAGTAGTTGGAACCACAGGTGTACGTCACCACACCTGGCTAATTGTATTTTTAGTAGAGACAGGGTTTTGCCATGTTGCCCAGGCTAGCTAGTCTCAAACTCCTGAACTCAGGCAATCCACCCACCTAAGCCTCCAAAAGAGTTAGGTTTACAGGTGTGAGCCAACACGCTCAGCCTATAACAAAGATTTTGATAACATCATTTATTATGGAGAAAATTCTGTCAGTCTTTGCTCTATCATCAGAGGCTGGCCAACTTGTCATATAAAGGGTTACCTAGTGAATATTGTATGCCTAGAGGACTACACAGTCTTTGTCGTAACTACTTAATCTCCATGGTCATAGCACAAAAGCAACAATAGACAGTACATAAATGAATGAGCATGGCTGTGTTCCAATAAAACTTATTTATGGACCCTGAATCTTGAATTTTGTATAATTTGCACATGTCATGTATTCATTTCTCCCCCAGTAATCTAAAATTGCAGATCATTCTTAGCACATGGATTATATACAATCATAGACTATAGTTTGATGACCTTTGTTCTACCTTGGTTAACAGAAATTTTGTATTATTGATGTTTTATAAAAGTTAACTTTAAACTTCTCAAATCATTGTTAATAAGTATATTTCATGATAGACATCAAATTTGAAAAATAAATGTTTTTATTTTTAAGTATTTTGAGGGTTCTTTTAACTGTGACTAATCTAAATGTTTTTTAAATTGATGATATTCATTAACCAGTTTGTCATTGATAACCTCAATATAAAGATATAATGTGTATTTTATTATTGTTGTTATATTATTAGTATTTTACATTAAATCATCAAGAAATTTTAATGCCCAATGTGCTTATATCATTCAGTCATATGGTTCAATCCAAGAACCTATACACTACTTCCATTAGAATTTATCACTCCATCTCAATTATTGCTTTTGCTATGCTCTGAAAAATTCTGGTTATAATTATATGTCAATGTTAGCATAATTTCTATTGATTTCACCACTTTGATAACTTTGTTTCAGTTTTATGTATTTTTAATCTAAAATTTATCTCAGTTCTTTAAAGAAGGGACCTATCATGTACATCTAATTTGAGTATAGTAATGTTTTATTTTATTAAAATATTCCAAAACATATTTTCAAATCACCTGACACCTTTGGGTCAAGGTGCCAGGTCAGTTGGCATGAAAGACAATGGGAGTCTCCAGGAAGTCACTGCTGTGCCAGGATAGTTAGTACTTGTTTACTTCTACATAGAAGTGACTAAAAACCACAATTTATGTCCCTTCAAACCCAGCAAATGTATTATCAGCTCACTTATGCCTTAGCCAGATACCAAAGATAACTGGTAGCCACCCAATACCACCCAATGTGAGAAGAGGTAATGGGAGAAAAATCTGATTGGAAAGAGACAAGAAATTCCACTAACTCTGTAACTGCACTAAGACCATGGTGGGGCCTTCCCCCAGGGTTGAAGGTGTTCACAGACCTTGAGTTTGCCTTTATTAATCTTCTGAAAAATCTACCCTTTATTATTTCCCAGGAGGTCTGTCACACAGCGGAGCTGTCACCTGCAGCACCATCCACCATAGTCTCTTGACTGTTCTACTCTACAAATGGCCAGAGTGGAACATTCACCATGTAGTATTCCAGAGGGAGCCAATGAGAATGCATGCAACTCACTTACAAATTTTATACAAGGTCATTTTTTTAAACACAGAAAGTATAGTAATTTTTCAATTGTTTTGAAAAAGAACAAATTGGAGAAGTCATCTGTTGAGATTTTGAACATAATGTATATGCTTGGGTCATTTCATTCAACAAAGGTTAATAGAAAGTTATGTTTCGCAATAACATCATAATTGCAGATTCTAATTTAATTATGTGATTGTACATATTTATTTACTCCAGGTACTATAGCAAGTACACAGCAATTAAACAGCATAGCAAACTAACAGGCTAAACTTGGGGAGGAAAACAAGAAATTCATGAAGCCTCTTGCATAGTAAAAGAATATTAAAAAGATCAATTACAAACTTAGGGAAGCAGAGGCTATTTCGATTTAAAAGATAATTACAGTCAGCTCATTGCCTTTTCTCCTCACACCAGACATTCCTTTCAAGGGTGTCAAGTGAAGGAGAAAGTTATAGGAGGAGATTTTCAGGTTTGAGTATCTTCATAGCTTAGAAAGCAACCAGCATGCACCTAATGATTTCCACAACATTCCCTTTGTGTAAATAGAGTCATTTGAGGATTAATTAATCTGCAACTTAAACCTCTCTCTGTCTTATCCTCCTGTGCTTCTTTTAGCCTTCAGGTCCTCATAATACATTTCTTGTCCTAAACTCATAAGCTTTTGAGTATCTGCTGTTTTCCTAATATAAGCCTAATAGCTTTATTCAGTATAATGATTATCAATGTAAAGGATAATTAACTCCAAGAAATTACTATGTTTTTAAAGACTTAGACACTATAGCAACAGTACAGGTACACTAAAGAGTATTTTGTATCCTATTAAGCTAAATAGTATATTTAATTTTAAAATGCATGCCTGCAAATATGCCTGGCTTTGAAAAGAACAAATATAAAACATAAGAATACCAAAAAATAAATAGAAAATTGCGGATAATTTAGGATAACACAAATAGTAGTAATATCATACAGAAAAACATTTCACTATATTCTTTGATTTTTTTTTTGTTTTCTTTAAATTATACACTAGCCTATGGCATTTAAAATATGGTTTACTTTTAAAACTTTAAAATATACACAGTATAATAATGAAACTGTTGGCCTTTCCCTTCTTCATTTGTTTATTAAGTATCCTTTTCAAGGTATACTTTTGCCTTGTAGCAGTTAGTATTTGTATTAGGAACATGACCTCATTGAGAAACTAAAATAATGATATATTTATAATTATATTCCCATATTTGCTTCTCATAGTTATGTTAAAGAGTTAATTTCTATGTGTTCTCCTATTAATATGTAACAGACAATTTACAAATACTGTAGAGCTTTGGGGAATATGTTTGGAGAAAATGCTTAATTAAGCAATGGTGTGAATTTTGACATCTTTCTTCATGGTTCATAGAATATTCTCTTGCTGACACATATCTTCAACAGTTTGATGAACAAAGTCTTATTTTTCCCATATGAAAAACAGTATTACAGGGTTACACTATGGTGAGAAATGAAATAAATTTGTTTTATTCTTTAATAAAGGACATATTGCTAAGTAAGGCAAAATTATCTAATAGCACTGAAAAACAAAATTTGCAATAAAATATACCATTCACAAAAGATGATAAATATATAATAGAGAAAGCCAACTCTGAATCCAAGAAGTCTCCACTTTAGTTGAGAATAAGCTTGGGCTTATTCATCATGCTTGAAGAAGTCTGAAGTATTTCACCCATCACTCCACTGATATTGTTAACATTGGCACTTGTGCTGTAACTCCTTTGGCCAGAGAATGTACTAAGATTCTTGGATCATTAGGTAGTTCCCCAAAGGCCATCAAATATGACTTAAGCTAAATAACTGAATTTATTTTTCTATACTTATATAAGCCACACAATTCTAACAATAAAGACATTAATGGAAATCAATGATTTCCACTAATCGGATGTGGAAGCATCAGATTTCTCATTTCTAATTGGTAGGATGCTAAATTCTAAAATGTTATTAATTTAGAGTATTGACCCACTGATGCATATAGACCCCAGTGGTTCCACTCTATAACAATTTAGGTCCTTCCTTATATTCTGCTATTCAGTGCTTTCACATTTTCAGGCATGTAGACACAGGTGTGGTTCATTTCTGTGTTCTATATACCACTATAGCAGTGCCAGTGAAAGCTCTGATTAGTGTTCTCTGACAACCATATTGGCCAGGTGACCTCATTATAATCAAATCTAAACATAGTATGCTGTAAAACAATCTCACAATTTACGTTCTCACAAACAAATTCCTTAGTAACAGACCTTTATATGTTTGAAAAGGAAGAGGTATTCAGAAAGACTTCTGTGATTCATAAATTTAACTTGGTCTCAGAAAAAAAGCGATTCAGGAATGAGTAAATCCCCATGAAATAAAAATCCTCACTCCATGAAATGACTTAATCATTCCACTCAAAGGAGCAGATGGAGCAGTTGCTCTTCTGAGCATCACAAGTTGTGGGTCTTAGCCACAGTTTTCAAGAATCTCTACTGGCAGGACATTTTGTTAATATGCATTCACCCAAAAGAGATAGGAAATGATGTGGAAACAAGACCCACATGCCACATTGAGAAAGAAATCAAAGCATGGCTCTTTTTATTTTGCCTATAGTTCCCCAACCAAAGAAAGGTGAGGATCATACACTAGTCCCTATGACAGACACCACCCCCTGTTCCCCTTTCGGCCAATGATAGATAGTACCTGGTTCTACCAGAAAGCACCAACAATCAGCATGTCAACTAACATTTACTAAGTTAAGTAATGTGGGTATGTTTTTGTTCTTATTTGTTTCAGTATTTTTCAAGAGTCGTCACAGCAACAAATTGTGACTTACAAGGCTCTAGTTCCCTATAGTCTCCATAGATCAGCTTCCACCACCCTTGGTGATTTAGCTCTTTGATATGGATTGACAGTTGATGTTTTCTTAGTCTTATATAAGATGCGAATAACACCATCTTTGAAAAACTTTACACTTTTGATTGTCTGTTAATATATATACTAATCAAAAAACACATATTTGCTTTTTCAATGGAGCTTTAGGACAATTCTTCCTCCTTTTCAAACATAACATTGTTACTCCTTAACCTCTCCAGAAAGGAATGCTGAAGCTATCTTTACTTGGGGGTCATAAACTTTTTAAAATTTTAATCACGTGGCATAGGAATAAAGAAAAGAGATATACAAAAAGTTGTCGACTATTCTTTTTTTCTTTTTTTTCTGAGACAGAGTCTTGCTCTGTTGCCAGGCACCAGGCTGGAGTGCGGTGGCATGGTCTCTGCTCACTGCAACCTCTGCCTCTCGGGTTCAAGCGATTCTCCTGCCTCAGCTCCTGAGTAGCTGGGACTACAGGCATGTGCCACCATGCCCAGCTAATTTTTGTATTTTTAGTAGAGATGGGGTTTCACCATGTTGTCCAGGATGGTCTTGATCTCTTGACCTCATGATCCACCCACCTCGGCCTTCTAAAGTGCTGGGATTACAGGCGTGAGCCACCGCGCCCAGCCAGTTGGTGACCATTCTTAAGTTCAGCTAATATAACTCCATACAGATATCCATTCCCTTCAGAACAAATTACCAGAATTCATTGTCAGAGGATTCAAATACCTCAGGGAATTAGGTAGGGACTCCCACAAGACTGTGACAGATCAAAGAATTCATCAATCACTATCATATACAGCTGAGTTTGAATTGATGATGAAAAGAGAAAATGATAGGCTATCTTTCATGAATTTGAAATAAGAAGGTTTTAAGTTCATGGTATAGATTCCAACAGGGAAGTACATGATGAGCACAGTGCTCCTGATACAGGTGAGTGCAGAGGGCTGTGAAAATGTTACCCTGGCTTAATATATTTAGCAAAAGTGTAAAAGCAATTCAGTCTTTCACTTCTCAGATTAGATTCCTTTATTAGCAATTACTCAAATAACACCTATTAATTTAAACTTATTTTTGGAAAAGTAGCTTACTGTTTTCAACAATCATTTTATTTTATTTCATCATCAAAAAAATGGAATTTGCAGTAGTTTTGACTATAAGTCTTGCTTGGGACTACATTTTAATGACCTTGGCTGAGGTCTTCACTCACCTAGGTAACTCCTGTTAAGTTTTAGTAAATTAAAATATCAAGTTGCACTTTGACAATACTCTTCCTTCTTATGTTTCAGTCACACAATGAAAACTTTTTGAACTCTAAGTCCTAGGGAAAAGTAGAAATTGATAATGTTCATTCTTTTCTATCACTAAAATGAAATGAATTACACAAGTCAATCGTGTTGGGTTCCAGAAGTTATAGGGAGTCATACAGTATTATATTTTGTGAATTAAATACAAATTCTGCACATTTGGGTAATTTACACATTTAAGAGCACACAGTTCTGCATTCTTCTTTGAAATGAAGAACTTCACATATGGTTCTGTGCTTATGAGATTCATGAAAATGGAAGCATAATCAAGCTGAATTTGGCAAAAATAAAAGTTTCTAATCTTCCATCATGACCCTTTGCATCTTTCATGCTAGACAAACCTAGCTAAAGGTATATTATCTTTTTTTTTTTAACACAGTGAACTAGAATTCTTACACACCCCACACCCCAACCATCTGAATCTGCTCATGGTCCTAAAATATCTGATCTCATATCTAGGTGAATGTTTAGCATTTTTATTCTGATCTAGCCAGTACCTGTGTGTTCAATCAATCTACACATCTTAGATGATAGCTGGTGAAAGGACTGTATGATTTTTCTTGGTCCAATATCTGGCGCCCTGGACCACTTACTGGACACTCAGTAGACGCCCCTGACAGATGGTTACATGGGCTGCTGCTGCTGTTGATGATGACAATGCTGATGTAAATGCTCTAACAAGGGCAATGTATGAAGCATGGCTACAAAGTAGTTCTCCAACAGAGAATGAGGCTTGAATCCTGGGTATCTGTACTTTAAAATACATCCCAGATTATTCTGATGCTGGTGATTAGAAATCAGACATCCAGAACCATTGCTGTAGAGAAGCAATGTCATCATCATCACTTTATATGCAAATTTTGTACATTGTTTTTGACACAGTAAATTTGACATTTTTTTCTTTCTAAAAGGGATTTAGCAACTTGTCCTTTGGGATGTTCTCACAGAGCAATGTCCTAGAATCTCAAGTTGGCTTGTGTTCCTGCTGAATGGCATCAAAAGAAAATCATCCCTATGATTCAAAATGCATAAGGAGAAACACAAAAGTACTCTGCTAGGTGATTTACATATATTTTCTGGCTTAATCGAAGGGCTGAGTGCTTTACTTGACATGGATCCTCATAAGAACAATTTTGTGCTAATCAGTGCACTAGTTGACAAGGATACAGCAGTTAACAAATATACAAAAACATATCATCATGGAATTTATCATCTAGTGAGGGTGTGTTAGTCCATTCGAGCTGCTGTATCAAAATACTATTAACTAAATAGCTTATAAACAACAACAGGAGTTTATGCTAACAGTTCTAGAGGCTGGAAACTAAGATCAAGCTACTGGCAGACTCAGAGTCTCGTGAGGACCTGTGTCCTAGACTGTCATCTTTAAACTCTAACTTCAGATGACAGAAGGTTGGACAATCTCCCAGAACTTCTTTTATAAGGGCACTAATCTCATTCAAGAGGGAAGAGCCTCCCAAAGGCCCCACCTTCTAATAGCCAACCTCACTTTGGGGGTTAGAATTTTAACATATATATTTGGGGCCACACAAGCACTCAGACCATAACAGGGAGAAAGAAAATAGAAATATACAGCAGATTCAATGGAAAAAAGTCCAATGAACAAAACGATTTGGGAGAAAGGGAAAGACAAGTGGACGTAAGACACAGTGGCCAGGAGAGGCCACTCAGAAAAGACGCCCTACAAACACAAGGACATGAAGAATGTGACTGGGTTTGGATTCTTCATTTATTTTGAAGACAAAGTCAACAGGAGACATTGATAGCTAGGTTGGAGTAAGACAAAAAAGGGAAATTAGGGGTGACACCAAAGTTTTTGGCCTAAGTAAAAGTGAAGCTGGACATTATTTATTGAGCTGGGCATTATTATGTGAGATGGTTATTATTTGCATATCATTTTAAAAATTAGAATACATAGAGTCCCATTAATCATGGGCTTGCTGCAGGTAGCACACCACGTACATGGTGGAGGGCAGTTTTGAACCAAGCCAGTAGACTGAAGCCTCTATACTCAATCATAAAGGCAGCCAGGGACCCCTCAGTACCTGCCAAGCTAGGCCCTTAGAAGCTTGCACACCTCAGGATAGGCATAGATGGGAAGAGAAGGACTGGAGTTTCTCCATCTGTGCTCAGGGATTTAAAAGCACTGCCATACCAGTCAATCGCTACCACCATGCACACTCCCCAACAGAGCAAAGGGACCTGCCTGTTCCTTTGGCTTGACATTTCAGAGATTCCTGCTGCACATTTCTATCTATATATAGGCAGGTCCAGCCCCAGGCAGGTGCAGGATGCAGAACAAATCTCAGTGCCTCTCCTCTATACCAACACCCTCCAGCATATGGTATGTGGGTGGAATTAGGTTAAAAAGAACATCAAGGACAACCTTGGAGAAGTGAAATCATTACCAAAAGGAAACATGTGGTGGAATAAAGCAGGGGGTGCCTGCCGATAAAGGTGTTGGAGTGCTGAGTATTTGTACAAGAAATCTGCCGCTGACCATCTGTCTATTGTTTTTTAAAAGTTTCTACATAGACTATTAAGTTTCAGGTTCAGTTGGGAGGAAGAGGAAAAGAAAAAGAAAACATTTGCTGATTGTCTGCCATGAGACAGGCACTGGACTAGACTCTTTGTATACATCTGTGCAACACCATATGGCATTGTCATTATTGTGCCAGCTTTATATAGATTAAGTCACTAAAGCTGAGACTCCAATTTAACTCTTCCACACAAAATCAATCTATAAGCTCCATGAGGGCAAGGACTGTCTTTGCCAAGTTCACTCTGTGTCCCCAGTGCTTAACACAGCACTTGGAACTCTGGATGAGGGGGCATTGACTCTTTTTTCTTTTTTTAGAGACAAGGTCTCACTCTTTCACCCAGGCTGGAGTGCAGTGGCAATGGCTGGACCTTAGCTCACAGCAGCCTTGAACTCCTGAGTTCAAGCGATCCTTCTGCCTCATGCCTGGCTAATCAATCAGCAATGTGTGTGTGTGTATGTGTGTGTGTGTGTGTTTGAGACAGGATCTCACACTGTTATCCAGGCTGGAGTGTAGTGGCTAGACCATAGCTCACAGCAGCCTTGAACTCCCAAGCTCAAGCAATTTCCCTCCCTCATGCCTGGCTAATCAGTGACTCTTGTGTGTGTGTTTGTGCATGTATGTGTGTTTGTTTTTGAGACAGGGTCTCACTGTCACCCAGGCTGGAGTGCAGTGGTACAATCACAGCTCACTACAGCCTCAATCTCCTGGGCTCCAGGAACCTCCTTTTTCAGCCTCCTGGAACTACAGTTGTACACCACCACACAGCTAATTTTTGTATGTTTTTCTAGAGATGGGGTTTAACCATGTTGCTCAGGCCAGATCGAACTCTTGGGCTCAACTAATCCACCTGCCTCAACTAATCTGCCTTTCCCAGAGTGTTGGGATTACAGGCATGAGCCACCACTCCTGGTCACCATGGACTCTTCAGTGAATCATGCTTCTCTTTCCAATTCTAGTTCCAGATCAAGAATCACATCTCTCTCCTCTCCCCATCTCCTGCCTTCTTCCCTCCTCACCATGACAGAGGAAGGTCTTAGATTCCCAGGGCTGCTTCTGTTATGCACAAAGCAATGGCAGTGACTGTAGACTTGGGACAGCAGGACAAGCTAGCAGGGGCGTCCTCCAGCAGTATAGTTATTACCAAATAGGGAGCTAAGTCTGGAAAAAAATAAAACAGGCAGGCAGGCTTTCCTGGGTATCTGTAACTTTCCCACTCTCAAAATTTGTGCAAGAGAAGGGAGCCTTCCTTTGTAAGCACAGTTGTGTCTGCCTACATAGAAGGAAGTCCTAGATGTCCATTCCCTGGGGTTCTGCTTTGGAGTTTAGTTCTGGACAGACGCCTCCACCACCCACCTCTCATCCAGCTGGTGAGGGTACTTCCTGTTCTCTGCCACCTGCTTCTCTGAGTCACTGGTCTTTAAGTTTCTCAAATATACCCAGGCCACTGAACAGCCTTCATTCTTCATTCATTTACCATTTATTCTTAGCAGAAGCACTAACTAATTCAAAATGTTAGCATGTATGTGGCGCGAGTTAAGGAATGTGCAAAAATCTATGCCTGTGCATAGCACTTTAAGTGGAACAGGAATTCTTTGTTTTTATGCTGTATTTACCATCTCAACCAAACAATTAAGATGAGATAGGATTTTATTTTAGTTTTTAACAAAATAAAGTTAGAGGACCAGTGTCAGCCTACATTAATGTGGAACTGTCCTTTATTATTGACTGAAAATAAACTCACACAAATCCAGCAGCACTTTTAACCAGGTACTTCCTAGTTAGAATCAGTTTCTGTAATTTTCAACTTTAGAGTAACAGTTCGAAACACCAAAACTTAGCATTTTCTGAGTTTTCAAAACTCAGCAAAGCAACTACTTCTTTTTCCCTTGCTCGAACCTTCCATTAGGCAATAGAGTCTCTCTTTTACCTAAGAAACAGCTATGATCTAAAATATTTTTTTTAAATTTTGAAGTAGGACTTAAAATAATCACGTTTAAAACATGTTCTTTTATGTTTGTGAATTATTCCTTCTTGATATATTTGTGTCTTTCCAGCAAAAGCAAGAAGATGCTTACTATTCCAGAGCACCTTGCCAGCGTCTCCTTTTCATAGTTCCTTCTCTCCCAATGCCATTTTGCCCTGGTTTTTATTTATTTGTTTCATTTGACCAGGGGTGTGGTGCAACATTTTCAAATCTCAAATACAAGAAAGCAATAGAGGGCAACATGTTTAAGATTTATATGATTAGACTGCAGGGAAGAGAAAGATGCCTTTGGATGGGAGAAATGATCCATACCATTTTCTTCTTTTATTTCTCTCCATCCAAACAAAAGAGAGGTCTTGTTCTATACAATGGGCTTCAATAGCCTTCACATTCTGCCTAGGGAGATGATAATGTAGCAGTCGCAGTTACCTGCTAAGACTTGGTAGAAAATTAATCACCTCCCAACTATACCCAAAGCACTTGCACATCAGAACTCTTAACCCCATTTAGATCCGCTTGCATACCTGTAATTTATAATGCTTGCAATTTATATTGTTATTCTTCAATAAAAATTTACTTCTATGCATGCAAAGTAAAACAAAACACATCCAATAACAATTAGATAATTCAGCCAAGTAAAGCCACTGTGTCTTCAAAAATATGAACAAATCTTAAGGCTTTTGGTTTTGACTTTGTTTTGTTTGGGAGTTGAAATATCTTTTTTGCATTCGTAAACACAGAAAGGAAGTCAAGTTTTTGCAGGATTTTGTAGAATCACCTCTGATTCTGTTGTTGGTATATGCCCAAGGAAAGGTGGGTAAAGGGACCTTCTACAGAATGATGGGGAGAAGAATTGGTACCTCTCCAAGCTGAGTCCCTTCCCTCTGTCACCCTGTTGCCATAGAGGAGAGTTTTTTAAAACCTTACTTCCCAACAGAGTCCTGAAGAACTTTTATAAATACAGGTTCCTGATCACCTACATAGACCTTCCAAATCAGTAATTCTAGAGGTGAGGTTTATAGCCCTGCAATTGTTCTCCTTCTTGAACAAGAAGCTCTTCTTGATCAGGAAGCTCTCCTTCTTGGGTGATTTTGATACGCAGGCAGGTTTGAGAATAGCTGACCTTATTTAGGACAGTGACCTCATGTTTCCTAATGATTCTCCTCAGTCATATCCTTTATTCCTATGGCAGATAATAGCTATCATTTATTCATTTGTTAATATGCATATGATTTATTTAGCCAAGAGAAATTAGAAATCTCAGGCTTTTTGAAGATTTTCTTGCCATTGTTCCTGACTTGCTTAATGCTGAGCCCTTGGGGTTAATTATTTATTATTTGAGAAAGTGATATCCTGGGTTGGTCAGCTCTGCTATAGTTTCTGTGATGTCAATGTGCCACCAACTCAGGAATATGCCAAAGCTGGCATCTCCAGGAGGAGCCACCCTTCTTCCTTCCTTATAAGGTGTCTCTTGTTTCCCAATCTGAAATATTTCCATTGAGTCTTGTATGTTACTTGACTCCTCCCTTATTAAAGAACAGAAGCCTCAAAAGCCACATTTTCTTCTATGCTATACAATTGAGAGAAGAGAAAGCAAGCATTGTGTTGCATTCATAGTCACGCCTTTTATAATTATTCGTTTTAGAATATGTCATATTATTTGACCAGGACTGGAATTTTTATAATTGTAGAAAATCGTGGGAAACATGCCACATTCAGAAGACTTTTCAGGAACCCGTTTTATTCTTAGCCTTCTTTACTGCTGGGTGTGTTCATTACAACTCCCATCAGAACTTCACAGGCACTAGCACAAATGCCAGAGAGTGCTACACAGCTACATTTCGTGACCCCAGAGTTTCTCACTTTGGCAACGTAACACACTGTCATACCACAGAAATGTAACACGGATGCCCCCAATAAGCATAACACTAACTGTTTCTGGATAAAAAGAAGGAAAAAAACAAAAACATGTTCAAAAGCACCTGCATACAACAAATGCTTTCTGGGAGAAACTGTGAAAATTAGATATGGAGAATCGTTGCGATAACTTTTCACAACAATTAAATGTGAGATGGTAAAGGAGAAGCATCAGTTCACATTGAACAAACATATAAAATGGTTTATTTTTCGAAAGAAAAGAATCACTTCCCTATTAGAATTATAGACTGTGGCCACAAAGGGATGGTGGCCCACCCTTCATTCAGAATGGTGCCAGGGATGTTACATTTTGGCAGCCTGCAGAGACTGATGGCATGCAAGAAACACCCCTAACTACTCTTCCTTAACAGATGTGGATTGTTCCCCATTAAATTGGTCAAGGGCATCTCTTTTTACTTCTTTGGGAATTAAGAAGAATAACAAATAGCACATTGTGTTCACAGCCAGCTAAAGAGGAGAAAGTTCAACAACGTGTGTCTGTGTTAGAATAGGAAATGCTGTAGGCTTAATGTTAGGGCCTAGATTCTCTCATTTTTCAGCATTTTTACCCGCCTTGGAGGAAATAGCAGTCATAAAAAAGTGTTTCAGAGTGGTCATGGTGGTGATAGCATGTATAAACATCCAAAAACACGTATAATAATGCATGCATGTGCACACACCCTTGGAGAAGCCCAGTGCATGTTATTTCACACCAGAAATAAACATGCATGTTGCACCTCTACTTTCATTTTGTTTGTTTGTTTGTTTTTCGAGACGGAGTCTTGCTCTGTCACCCAGGCTGGAGTGCAGTGGCACGAACTTGGCTCACTGTAACCTCCGCCTCCTGGGTTCAAGCAATTCTTCTGCCTCAGCTTCCTGAGTAGCTGGGATTTCAGGCGCCTGCCACCACACTCAGCTAATTTTTGTACTTTAGTAGAGATGGGGCTTCACCATGTTGGTCAGGCTGGTCTCAAACTTCTGACCTCGTCATCCTCCCAGCTCAGCCTCCCAAAGTGCTGGGATTATAGGCATGAGCCACCACACCTGGCCACCTCTGCTTTTTAAAAGAATTTGATATTCCTGATTCTTTTTTAAATGAAGAATAAGAAAGAAAGAGACAAATAATCTTTATATCCTGTTTCAGTATCACTTGATCATCAGGAATCAACTTCTATGGTCAAGATTTATGAAACACCTACAGATTATTTTTCAGTATTCAAAGACAGTGTAGTAGAAGTTGATTTATTGAGACTAATAAGAAACAAGTATCCATAAACTGAGATACAGATAAGATTTGATGAATATAATAAAGGAAAAGAGGAAATAAGTTTCATTGTATCTCCCTCTTCTCCTCCATCTCCCTTTTTCACTCTCAAGAATATATATTCTTTGTACCAAGGCATGAAGAAAACATATGAGAGAGGACAGTTAAATATGTTTAACTAAAATATAGCTGTCAAAAAATGCTAGCTGCTATTTTTAAAAGGACTCTTGTTTGGTATCATATGTTAGCCATGCTTAAAGCAAGGTATAGAGACAAGGGGTTGACCTGGGCATGGTGGCCCACCCATGGAGACACAAGAAGCAAAATTGCCAAGTGATAGAGAAGGGACAGAACCATGTAAGTGCTATTCTGCTGTCCCCTTATTTATTCATTTTTTGAGACAGAGTTTTGCTCTGTCACCAGGCTAGAGTATAGTGGCATGATCTCAGCTTACTGCAACCTCTGCCTCCTGGGTTCAAGCAATTCTCCTGCCTCAGCCTCCCAAATAGTTGGGACTACAGGTGCATGCTGCCATGCCCAGCTAATTTTTTTTTTTTTGGTATTTTTAGTAGAGATGGGGTTTCACCATGTTGGCCAGGATGGTCTCAATTTCTTGATCTCATGATCCGCCCACTCTGGCCTCCCAAAGTGCTGAGATTACAGGCGTGAGCCACTGTGCCCTGCCTACCCCTTATTTATTAAGGAAAAGGGCCTCCACACTTAAGCCGTAATGAACCAGAGCAAATCCTGCTATACTTGTGAAGAGGAAAAAAGAACCTAGCTGCTCCACACAAAGCAAATCACATTGCTGAATATTAAATCATCCCATAGATTACCAAGAACCATTATGGACCATTAAGAACTCTTTATGCAATGAGGAAAATGATTCACTCCACCTACTTCTCCCCTGTTCACCAAGCTCTACTCATGCCGACGCCTATTCTGAACGAGGCCACACTCATTCTTTCCTGCTTGCATTTGCTGCTCCCTTCCGTCTGGGATGCTCTTTACCCAGCTCTTTGAATAGTTGGATCCTTTTCAAGCTGTAGGCATTAGTTTAAATGTCATCTATGCAGACATCATCTTTAAATTCACAGCTCAATTACACCTACTCAACCCTTCACTCTATATCCTATCTCTCTGTGTATTTCCTGATAGATTCTGTTCATTTCCCATCTCTCCCACTACAGTATCAGCTGCATCAAGGCTAAGACCTTCTTTCTTTATTCACTGAGTATCTCTAAGGCCTAACATAATACCTGGCATGTACTAGGCTTCCATTTCAATAAATTAATGATTGAATTAATCAAATACAACCCTAAGTAATGACATAATATCTTCTAGTTGGCCTTTTAAAATATAATATTTTTATAAATGTCTTATATTGAGATATAGAAGGCCTACATGATTGTTTTATTTTAGTATTTCTCATTACATTATACAGAATAAATATACTGCTTGATGAAACAGGAATTCAACAGGGCCTTGAAAAGGGTGAAAGACCAAATCTCTACAACAAAATGTCATTATATAAGGAGACATGAAAAATTCTGCACTTAAAATCAAAGGGAGTTTTTGTGTTATCACAGAATGGGAAGACATCACTTGTCATCAGGATTTATAAAAAATACTTTGGGTTTTAGTTTACCACAATCTTGTTTTGAGCCAATAGTGTGATACGGGCAATAAAAATCATCAGTTTTTAAATTAAAAGATGGTGCCTCCAGACCAAATCCATACATTTGTTCAATTCTAGACATTAATATCTAAAAACACTGGAAAATATTTAAGTGGTGAGAGGAAAAGAATAATGATTATGAGAAGCATGGGAAACTGTTCTCATAATAAAAGAATCAGAAACTTTTACCAGTTTAGAGTCATCCCAACATACATTAGATTATTCCATGGAATAGTGAATTTCTTGTCAGTGTAGATTCCTACTGCATGGTTAGCAGTTAGGATATATTATTGGAAATAATTTCCATAAAATGCAAGTTTATTTGATTAATGATTTGTGAATGATTTATATAATTATAGCAGGGTTTGTTTACTCACTCCTCAGTTTCTCTACTATGAAGTATTTGCATTAAATACTAGAATTTTTTTGTTGTTTTCTAATGTACTATGCATGGAGAAATTGGTTGAAAGGCAGACATGGTTTATCAGACTGTAAATGATGAAAGCATCATGATAATAAGTATTTTACGACATGTTAGTGGCCCACAGAGATGTCAAGAAAAGATCAGCTGCCCAACTAGGAATTGAGAATTAGTAAGTAAACTAGTAAAATCCCTGCAAAATGGATGGAATTTGCCTTTATAGCAGTAAACCAGGAAGTTATATTTAAATTTCTCTCTCAAGAAACTAGAAAGACCTGAATATAACAAAGGAAAAGCAGATTTGGAAGATTTTTTTTTTTTTTTGTCATCTTGAAAGCAGGAACATAACTGTAAGCAACTTGGAGAAAAACTGTGTGAACAAAAGGACAGTAAGCCTCAAAAATAGAGCAGCAAGACCAGGAATGTGAAGCTGACCTTATTTATCAAATTCCATAAAAGACATAAATTTCTTGATTCACATAGTGATGTAATCTATAGAAATGGATAATTCAACAAGTTCAAGACAGCCTTAGTGAAATATCCCTGAAGGCTTCCTTCTCCACTGCACTCCCAAACAACTCAGGTTAAGTCCACTTCCCAGATATTCTGGTACCTTATACTCATTTTCTTCATGGGAAAAATATATTCACAATCTAAACACTTATTATGATTTATACACTTTGGTATCATTTTGATTAGCACCAGTCAGTCTCTCCAAGTCTATACAACATTGCACAACAAAATAGAAGGCTGAGAACATGGGCTACAGTAATATCCCAACATAAAGGCATGGTGGGTAGCTCCTAAGTAGAGGGTGTTTTCTGACCACATTGTTGCTCACTTTCATAGCTACCTCATTCTGTATTGACTATATACTTAAACATGAGCTAATTAGTTGTGGCAGGATTAATGTAGAGGTTTTGATTTTTGGTATGAATAAAAACTATTGAACATAAGGATCATTAAGAAACCTTAAGGCTAGTGACTAATTCAGAGTATTACAGAGCACATGAGATGATTTGGAAAAGAACTGATCAAAGATCAAGAAAAGGTGTGTTTTTTAAACAATTGCTTATTTTAAACCTTAGAAGTAAGCAAAGAAGCATAACTTTCACTGGAAAATGACTGAAATTGCACAAGAAGGTTAGTGTGAACTTTGGCACTCGGAAGAAGCCTATGCAATGATCTGATAATCTGAAATAAGTCTACGCTCACAGAGGATTCACTGGGGAGGCCTTCACACATGCGTCCCAAATGACACTGAGATATTTGAGAATATGCTGTCGAATCAGGGTCACACATTTAACCAGAAAGACGGCAACAAAGTAGTCTTTACTCATGTACACTTCTGGAAATACAAAATCTACCGCTTGCCTTTTACTGCCAGAAGAGCAGAAAGAGAAACTATTTTGAATGGGGCTTGAGTGAAGACTGTAAAACACATCAACTGCACAATGGAACATTCAAAAATGAACTGGTGAGTCATTCTCACCACTGCTGCGAGGGGCCCTTTTTTTTCTTCTCTCTCTCCATGCAGATACTATGTGACTCTGAATGTCAGCAGACGACAAGCAAAAAAAAAAAAAGTAAACTTGTCTCCTTGCATTTCTTTTTGCTTAATTTCTATTTGGGAGGGACTTTATGACATCATAGCAGAAAGTTTATATATAATACATGAAATAAAATGCCCTTGCCCAGTGCATAAGGAGAGTATCATGGACTACTATGTGATTCTTGTAACTGTGCATTCAGTTCACCAAAGCTGTGAAAAACCCATACCCAGAGCTCTGAACCCATTACTGCTCCCCCACCGTCCCTTCACAATCATTTGCTTATATTCTAAATGAACATATTCTTTATATTGGTCCCACTTATTCTTTAGACATTTCCTCCAAGATGTTAGACCATGACCTTGAGAAACAAATTATATTCATATACACAGCAGTAGTCTCATACATTTTGTTAAAAATGAAGTATTTTTCTTTCTTCCACTCAACAAAAGTTTTAAAATTTAGATGGGAAAAGAATGAGTTAAAGGGGAGAGAGCAAAGTAATGCCATTTGGCATTTGGTGTTTGGTGGGTAAATTGGTGTTCTTATTTGCTTAGTGGCTTAACGTCAACCATCCAATGACTTCCCTAGGATTAATTAAACCTGCAAGGAGAGGGATGTGTGCTTGAAATCCAAAGAGGGAAGGAGATCTGTGATCAACATCAGAAACTCCCACAAGTTGGTGCTAGAGGCAGAAAGTAAGAACTGTGATACCCAGTTCCTTCTCCCAGCCACTAGATTTAATTTTAGCCTTCAGATGGTGTAGCAGCTGACCAATGAGAGGCAATGCTAATTTTCCTGCTTATATGTACATACACCAGGAGACAAGAAATACACAGATTTTAAAAATATTTCAGACAAATAAGCACATATTAGTTTTTACGTTGGAAAATACTTAAGCATCTGCAAAACCTACAGCATGTTTTTGTATCATGATTAAAAATTATAAGTTCTTAGTATAGGACACGGGCTGTCTGTAAGGAGTGCAATAGAAACAGAAAAAGAATCATGAATGGCCCCAGCAGCCTATTCAAATTAAATCAGAATGTGAGCTTTTTGTTGTGATTGTTTACTGTCAACTTACTTTTGAAAATAACCATTGTAAAGCATCTGAAACCTAATTATTTAAGTAAACAAGGTTGGCTATTAGCTTCAGAAGAAAATACGCTCCCCATTTACTCAATGGCTAGTCTACTTCATCAAGGACTAACACCTCTTTTTAGCCAGTTTTGATATTGCTTGGCTATCCTACACAGAGGAAGGTGAGATTCCATGAAGTAGTAAGAATCTGTTTTCCTTACTACAAAAGAACCACCACAAACACTGAAATATGCAAGGATTGAAACCTACTGCGTGAAAAAGACTAATTCCCTGATAGAAGTAATGAGAAAGCTAAGCTAGGAAGCCAATTTACAGAAATTCTATTCACCTATTCCTGAAAAGGCACCCACTGAGAAGTCATGAGACTATCTCACCACCACCACCCCCCGACCGCCAAAAAAAACCCCAAAAACATAAAACAGAAAAACCTGGGCCACCTGTCTCTATCTGTGAAAGATGCTAACAGCCACGCGGCTTGGTTATTGTTTCAAAGATGATGAGCATCAGTCATGTTGCTCCAGGTCTCCATCTAGGCTCCTTATCTCAAGACTTGCGGACTTTATGACTTTTGTCCAATGACTCTGAGTGCCACAGCTGTTATGGAGCTGGACTGTCATCAACCCACAGAAATAACTAAACTCATATGCTGGATTCAGCCATCCACATGTAAGGAGACCATCTAGCATTTGCCAGACGTGTAAAGCCTGGAAATTATGAATGGATTTAAGAGAACTTAGCTTTGAGGCTTAAAAAAAAAATGAAGGCAAGCTCAGGGATACCTGAGGAAAAATATGTTTTTTTTCTCTTTCGGAAATGAATCATTTTGACAAATGGAGGCGTATGGCAGTTTGGTAAACTTTACACACATGATTGGAGCTAAAACATATTTCTCCCTATTTCAACTGAATTCATAGTAAGCTAAGGAGCCTAAGGTTTTTACTTTTGGCATTCTCTAATTGGGTGATATTTTTGCATGGTATGAGAACTGAAGAGATCAAGAATTCTTCCTTAGCATAAAGACCCATTTTGCTCTGAATGCAAAAACGCTCGTCCACTCATTTTCCTTAGGTAAATTTGCAATGGTATTTTAACATCTGAAAGTGCCATCCATGAATTTAAATGTCTGCATCATTAAATGGGCAACAAGCGAGCTCTGGTTGATGAAAACATGAGCTGGAAGATAACAGCACCATATGGAATGATGATCACGTAATGAACCAGGAAACCAAAAACTGAATGAGTCAGGCTGCTTAGAAACACAAAACAAGGTTATAGCACTCTTTTGAAATTACTATACTCATACATAGTAAAAATTACTACCTCCCAAACTTGATACTATCAGCTCAGTCAGTAAGGCTTACAATGTCCCTGTATTTTCCCCAAAGATGCAGGTAGTTCTCATGAGCTTCAAATAAAACTGCAAAAATATTTAACCTTTTCTTTTCAATAAAACTTCAGGCTATACATTTGACTCACTCTATTACTTTCCCACTCACAGTAAAAATATGAAGACACGATGACGTACAATACTTTTAAGTTGAAAGCTCTAGACTTTTAGTCATGGTTGGGATTTATATAGCCGAATTGTTATTTTTCTAGCAGCAACTGCTTTCATGAGCCATGAGTCTTGGGAAGATGAGACAGAAGGTGACAAATAACATTTTCTTTCACTTGGTTTATTTTTACTCAAGATACTTTGATACTTTATGGTTTGATAAGCTATTACTCAACTATTATGGCTCGAATTACAATAACAAAGTAGTTGGGTATATTTCAATATTACATATACTGCAATATTACATATGTAGTATATCAAGCAACATGTCAAACAGGTTGTAATGATCTAGGTGCTCCCAATGTCTAAATTACTTTCAGAAAACTATAGGTTTTAAGAAACTTTGAAGACATTAATTGTTTTGGTCACCAGGATGCCTTGAATAGTACACTAAGAAAGTATATATGTGACTTGGCATAGTTCCTAGAAATAAGCAACATGTACAATAGATTTCTATATAAAATATTTAGCTTAATCTCCATGACAAGCTTGAGTGTTAGTCAGGTTTTATTATTCACATTTCACATAAGAAAGTTTAAAGAAGTTGCCCCAAATCACAAAGCTTATAGTAACTCCAGCTTAGAAAAATAACAGTGAAATTTGTATAGTGAGTATACAAGCATATAGAGGCTGAGTTCTGAGGATTTCACAAACTCAATGTAAGTCTCAAGAGGGGAAACTGAGGCTCAAAGTCATATGATTGGCAGTCAGCAGTATGGCTCCAGAGCCTGTGTTCTCAACCACCACCTCGTGTTCTTTCTCTAGTAGCTGCTCAATGAATAAAAGAAAAATGGAGGCTCAGTGTCAGGATTCTAGTCCAATGTTGCATAATACAAATAGCCATAGAGGGACAATAGTTTTTAAAAAAAATGAATTTCCAATAGTTCTGCAAGGAATAAAATAATCTAAAATCTTAGGATGCTATAATTCTTATTTCTATGCCATTCTCTTGACTTCATCTTCAGAAAATAGCAGTCTTGCTTCAAATCACCTAAAAGTATTTAAGAAATGGCAATGTCTTCATTTCCAGTTTCTCTGGAGAGAGTATTATAATGCACTGTGATACTCCATTACCACATTAGGAGAAGATTTGGTCGAAACCAGGGGAGAAGAGAATGGTCATAAAGTCGGTTTGATGTAAAATAGCCTACATCCGCTTCCAATGACTCTGATGTTATAAGGGTAAGAAGGAGAACAGGCAGTACGCATGTAACAATAAAAAGCATTAGGCAATTATTTTAAAGTAGTTCCGTCAATTAAATTTGAGGCTTTAAAGATTTTATGCATTACTTTGGAAGAGTCATATTCATGTCTTGGGCTTTCTGTTAAACATACCAGATGAATTCTTAATAAACTTGAGTGTAGTCTTCAGCAATATCTTTAGAGATGATGGTCTGTAGCTGGTTCTGTACAGAGATGGGAATAAGTAGTTAGGTATGAGAGGTATAAAATGTATCGCTGCATGCAATGATCAAATATTCATTGAGAGTGACAGGTGAAGCAAATGTATTAGACACGATCCTGTCTAGTGAGCTGGAATTTCAAACTCAACATGGCAACAAGTCACATGGGATAGTTTATACAACGTGTTTAGAGGAAAGCAGAATGTTAAAAAGTAATAACCAACAAACTTTCTATTATGTAGAGAATGCCATAACATGATTTATTTTAAAAACAAAACAAAACATGTTTAAGCTAGCACTGTATCCTAGAAAGTAGATTTAAATAAAAAAATAAAATCTCAACGGGCAATCAAGAGATGTGATAAGAAGTCTCCATGTGAGTCTTCTCCCTCATATTCTTATTTACAGAAATTTTAGAAAATGCTAAATTGGGTCAAAGTAAATATTGTTGAAAAATGAAGTAAAAGAATAGCAGACACAATTTACTAATTGATCAAGAATCCCAAAGTGTATGCTCAAGAAAGATGAGCCTTCACACAAAAAAAAGAAAAGAAAGAAAAAAAATCAAACAAAGCAGTACAAATGTATAAACAACAAATTATAAGAAATACGGACTTTAATCCTTTCTTTACATTGCCTTGTATTTGATTGCATCAGCTATAAACCATCATTTCTAAGAATATTGCTGAAGACTATACTCAAGTTTATTAAGAATTCATCTGATGTGGTTAACGGAAAATCCAAGATGTGAATATGACTCTCTCAAAGTGATACATAAAATCTTAGGAGAATGAACTTGTCAAGTCAATTCTTGTGATATAGTTTGGCTGGGTCCCCACCCAAATCTCATCTTGAATTGTAGCTCCCATAATGCCAACATGTTGTGGGAGGGAGCCAGTAGAAGATAACTGAATCATGGGGGCAGTTCTACCATATTGTTCTCGTGGTAGTGAATAAGTCTCAGGAGATCTGATGGTTTTTTAAGGGGAAGCCCCTTTCACTTGGCTCTCATTCTCTCTTCCCTGATACCACATAAGGTGTGCCTTTCACCCTCTGCCATGATTGTGAGGCCTCCCCAGCCACGTGGAACTGTGAGTCCATTAAACATCTTTTTCTTTATAAATTACCCAGTCTCATTTACATATTTATCAGCAGTGTGAAAACAGGTAATACACATTGCCTCAATTAAAAAGTTTGTACTAGAATGTGAACATCGTAATTCCTACTAGGACTCCTGTGGAAAAGAATTTTTACATATTAAAATTAGTTATTATTACTCTAAAATGGAGTACTCCATAGAGAAGGCGAGCCAAATTTGAGTAAAAGATTTATTTTGGGTAAGAAGAATAATTACTTCCATCAAGTTATTGTTCTTATGTCTAATATACCCCCACTATACAAAATGAACTATCATGTGTGGAATTCTGTCTCCCCCCCACCCCAAAAAAGATTATGTGAAGTTCTAACTGTTTGTATCTCAGAATGGACTGTATTTGAAAATAGAGCGGTTGCAGAAGAATTAGCTGAATTAAGATGAGGTCATACTGAAGAAGAGTAGACCCCTACTTCAATATGATATGGCTCTTACATAAGAAACTGGCCATGTGAAGACAGGGAATGTGTCTGTTTTGCTTGTCATGACAAAAGCAGAGATTGGAATGCGCAGCTGCCCGTCAAGGAATATCAAAGATTAGCAGCTCACCACCAGAAGCTCAAAGAGGCAAGGAAGAATTCCCCTGCAGGTTTCAGAAGGAATATGACCCAGCCAACACCTTGATTACAGACGTCTAACCTCCAGAACTGAGAGACAATATATTTTTATTTTAAGCCACCCAGTTTACGGTACATTGTGATAGGAGCCCTAGAAAATTAATACAGGCACTCAAGAAGCACTTAAACAGGGACAAATCAAGGACTACGTTCCTGACAATGGCCTTATTAGATCCCTTTCTGTTTTTAGAGAGGGCATTGTGGAAGGAGTTTCATAAAACTGAGTTTGAATCCTGATGCCATCAGTTACTAGTGGTCTTTAGCAATTCACTTAACATCTCCAAGTTGTAGCTTATTCATCTGGAAAGTGAGAATAAACCTCCACAAAGTCCTAAGAGCATTAAATAAAATGATATATGTAAAGTGCCTGGTTCATGCTTGGCACAGAGTAAATGTTAGTTCCAGTATCTCTCCCTGCATCACACTCTCCAAATAACAATTCAATGAGACTAGAAACCAATTCCTTTTACCATAGAGACCACTCTACATTTTGCTATTCTTCAGTAACACACAACTTGGACATGACATGAAAAGCGCAAAAAAGCTCCATCTGAGAGAAGATTTTTGAGACCCCCAGTAATCCAGGAAGAGAAGTTGGGATGGGTTAGAGTGGAGTTCTGTGGGATACACGGGTTATGTCTTAACTCTCTCTGCTCTGTAATTCAGAGCCATTGGCCTAAATGGCAAAGGATGCAGTGAAACATAATCCTCTTCTAAGCCCTAAAAAGTCCCATCAAGTGTCAGAGAGGGCAGCCTCACACGCGCTTTCCAGTCCAGTTCTTGAGAACTTGCTCTCAGTCCTCTGGTCAAGGGAAGTGTTAAACTTGAAAGAGGAAAATCACTTCTGGTTGCAACAAAGCTACCGAAAGAAAAGGGACACAGACATTCCTTGGCCATAATTCTTGCTCCTCCAATGAAGACAAGGCAGAACTAGCGATTGGTAATAACATGTCCCCAACTGGGACCAGTAGCAACTACTGGTGAGCACAGTTAGTGCCAAATTCAGAGGAAAACCAGGATCCAACCCCAGGGAGATGAACTGTCATCCTAAAAGCACCAGCAGGGCTTGGAGGGGCCCCAGAAAGGCACCAAGGCTACTTGATTGTACTCTACTGGGACCTTAGCCTACCTGGAATAAACTCCAGTAATGGGCAAGATGTTGAGGGGTAGGTAGAAGGAAACTGTGTCCATATAAGAAAAAGGCAAAGCTAGCTTTTATTTTATTTTATTTTGAGATGACGTTTCGCTCTTCTCGTCCAGGCTGGAGTGCAGTGGTGCGATCTTGGCTCACTGCAACCTCCCTCTCCAAGGCTTGAGCGATTCTCCTGCCTCAGCCTCTCGAGTAGCTGGAAATACAGGTGCACACCACCACACCTGGGTAATTTTTTTGAATTTTTAGTAGAGACAGGGTTTCACTATGTTGGCTGGTCTGGTCTCAAACTCCTGACCTGAGATGGCGCACCCGCCTCGGCCTCCCAAAGTTCTGGGATTACAGGCGTGAGCCACAGCTTTTAAAGAAAGAGAATAAAGATGGGGGAAAAATTTCAGGAATTTGAGAAAATTTGTCTGAAATGTAAGGAGGCAGTTGTCAGAAATCCAGTTCTTGATTTTCCCTGTTTGAGTGCTTTACAGCAGAAGAAAGGTCCATTTTGTCCCTGGCACAAAGAGAGAGTTCCTATATGCCAAGTCACTCCCTTCCTCAGTCCTCTCGACTCACTTACCATAGCCTGAGATGAAGAAAAAAGCAGTCGAACACATTTCTGGCTGTGTAGCCCAAAGCATATCTCCAGGATCTATTTTTAAGTAAAGAAAATTCTTTTCTCGGTTGCTATTCCAAACAGAAAGATGATCCCAATAAGAGTCAAACAATTTCAAGAATATACTTGGACTTCTGCCTGCCAGTTAAGGTTCACTTAAAAGGTGAGTCTTTCCGCATACTTTCTGGAACATCTGGAGGTCCCCTCCCCCTGCTTTCTCCCATCCCCACCTGGGAATTATGCGGGCGGAGGGCTTTCCTGAGGACAGCAGCATGGAATACCACCTCAAAAAGAACACGCAGAGAACCATCCCTGCCATCACTCCTCTCCTCCCCTCTCCTCCCTGCCCTAGAGGAGCTTAAGACCCTGAGGAAGGAAGGCGTGGAGGTGACCAAGCAAACCCTCCCTTTCCCCCACAGCAGGTGAGGATACCTCAGGTGAGGGCTTAGCCCTGCATTGGCCAAGGAAGGCATGACCCTTGAGGTCTCAGCCAGATTGATCCAGATTTTAATAACTGGAAGTGAATGGACTGCTGTTCCCCAGCTCAGGGGACAAAAGAGTGAGTCAACAGAACATGGTTTAAAGCGATGATTGAATAAAAATAAACCCTTTTCAAGTTCGCTCCCCACGGAGTGCAGAACCACTTCACTAAACACTAAAGTATACATCCCAAGAGGAGCTACTGAATAATGCAGTGGCCGTGTCTCTGCAGCAGGTGCCAGTGCAGTCCAGCTGGGCTGGCGAGGAACCGGGACAAGTGGGAGATGGGGCAGGAGAGTCAGAGAGGAAAGACAGAAAGTGTGGCCGTTGTTCTGAACGCACTAAGCCATTTCTGAAGCAACTGAAGTAGGTGCAGTGACTTGACATTTTAAGAAGCTGTGTGGAGGAGGCTCAGGCAGAGATGAGCACGAGGCACAAGGCTGCATCCAACTGCAGTTAACTGGTCCTTTGTTCCTTCCCCAATCTAACCTCTGTGGAGGGATGTCAAGGTCAGAGTGGAATCCAGAAGGGCAGAGGATGGGTTTGCCTCAGTAGCATGAAGGATTGGTGGGAAGCAAGAAGGACTGAAGGTTATTTTTTAAATACTTTGGCTCATATTTGAATTTATATGATCAATAGAGCAATGTCTGGCATCCATCCTGCTCGGAAGGCAAACTTTCCTTTTCCAGCCAAATTCAGTAAGGTTCAGGTAAGGAAAAGCTGGAACACATGGCCTAAACTGTATCTTCTCTAGGCAATAAAGAGTAGGGGAGTTGGAGGGAAGGTAGTTGTGAATCTCAAATACGACTCAGCCCTCTTCACTGGAGCAGAGCTGAAATTGTTTTGAAACTCAAACCCTAATTAGTAATAAGGAAAACACTTTGTCTGGGACACCCCCTCTGCACTGTGCGAAGGTCTCTCTAAGACCTACTACGGTGGTAGGTGGTAGGCAGCTATATAACAACGTAGGGATTTGGAGTCCTGCCTAAATGTAATTCTTGAAGAAACAGCGAATAATACAGAGGAACTGAACACAGAGAATTTGAAGAGGGATGATAGCAGCGAGATGCAAAAGGTAAAGTGGCAGGACTTGTAACCAGGTAGCTATCAAGCATGCAAAGAGATAGAGAAAGCAGTTTCAGGTGAAAGAAGGAATGACTGGAGAAATGGCGATTACATTAATAGAAACAGAGAGATTGGGCTGGGTGCTGTGGCTCACACCTGTAATCCCAGCACTTTGGGAAGCCGAGGCAGGAGATCTCGAGGTCAGGAGTTCAAGACCAGCCTGACCAATATGGTGAAACCCTCGTCCCTACTAAAAAAAAAATTAAAAATACAGAAATTAGCCTGCCGTGGTGGCATGCACCTGTAGTCCCAGCTACTAGGGAGGCTGAGGCAAGAGAATTGCTTGAACTCGGGAACCTGGGAGGCGGAGGTTGCAGTGAACCAAGATCGTGCCACTGCATTCCAGGAGTGCCCAGGATAGAGTCTGGATGGAGATCAAGACTCCATCTCAAAAAAAAAGAAAGAAACAGGATGAGAGAAGATGCAGAGATAAAAGCAGTGATAAGGTGAGTGAGTCCAATTTTAAACATGCTAAAACAAGAGCATCTGCATGACATTCACCAGCTCCTGGAAACCAGAGGCCAGAGCTCCAGGGGGAGTGTAGCTTCCCGTCTCCACCCACCCTTACAGCAGCAGAGGTTCTCATGCCAGATAGAGGAACTAAGACCCAGCTTTAACACACACAGTGGCTACAAGAAATAAACAACAAATGTATTTTTCATGTTGACTGACTGATCTAACACCCCAAGGGTTGGCAATGTCTCCATGTGCTAGAGAGCAAAGACCCAGCATAAGGAAATGCTGCACTAATAGCTAAGGACTGCAGCTGTAAATGCTGTGAAGTTTGAGACATGCAATAATGAAAATGTCAGAGGCCACATGGATGAGAAATTTGGTGCATAAGAAACACATGTTATTTAACAATCTGCCACTGAGTGAACAAAAACCAGCTGAAATCAAGCTAGAGGCAGCCAAGAACACACCACTGAAGTCATTACAGAGCAATACCAGGATTGTCACAGGAGCAGCAGGGCTGTGATTCTTACTCTGAAAGACGTCCAGATCAGAGGAGACAGAGCATGCAGGAAAACTGGTAATAAAGTGGGGGGAAAAGTATGCACTTAGAGCTAGTGAATACAACACATAGGATAACAAAGCAAAGAAAAAGAAGGGACATCACTCCCCTCGAAGATGCACTTTTCTCTGGGCTTACCCTTGTGATCCTTTTACTTGGTTGGCTACATTCTTCCACCGGCAGGGACAATAACCTCCCCAAATCAGCAGTTTCCCTAGTGCCCTCAAGATTACAAACAGGCTCCTCTTAGAGAGGGGTGCATCTACCCAACCAGTGAAAGAGCCAATTACTCCAGACTTTAACAGGTGCAGAGGCCAAAGGCCTGAAATCACATCCCTATAACAAAGGAAATGCAGGTGGGAGCAATTATACAAATTAAAACTAGGCAAGACACATGTGGGACAGTAGAAAAGAGTATGGGCTAATTCAGCAGAAAACATTTTACAACCAATGTTACATTGTGGGCATAAATTTAAACATTATGATAATTTAGCCTCAGTTTTCTTATCTGCAAAACGGGAATAAGACCACCTCTCTTATAGGAGTGTTGTGAGAACTGCAGGAAAATAAAATTTTGATCAGAAGACCAACTGAGTAAATTGACACTAATGTTAAAAGAGAACTATGATATTTAAACAGTTTTTTTAAACTGTACTTTAGGTTCTGGGGTACATGTACAGATCGTGAGGATTGTTGCATAGGTACACACATGGCAATGTGATTTGCTGCCTCCATCCCCCCCACCCCACCCCCGTCACCTACATCTGGCATTTCTCCCAATGTTATCCCTCCCAGACCTCCCCACCCCACTGCTGTCCCTCCCTTGCACCCCTGCTAACAGACCCCAGTGGGTGATGCCCCCCTCCCTGTGTCTATATGTTTTCATTGTTCAATACCCACTTATGAATGAGAACATGTGGTGTTTGATTTTCTGTTCTTAAGTCAGTTTGCTGAGAATGATGGTTTCCAGATTCATCCATGTCCCTACAAGCGACTCGAACTCATCATTTTTTATGGCTGCATAGTATTCCATGGTGTATACGTGCCACATTTTCCTTGTCCAGTCTATCATCGATGGGTATTTGGGTTGGTTCCAGGTCTTTGCTATTGTAAACAGTGCTGCTATGAACATACGTGTGCATGTGTCTTTATAATAGAATGATTTATAATCCTTTGGGTATATACCCAGTAATGAGGTTACTGGGTCAAATGGAATTTCTATTTCTGGGTCCTTGAGGAGACACCCCACTGTCTTCCACAATGGTTGAACTACTTTACACTCCCACCAACAGTGTAAAAGTGTTCCTATTTCTCCATATCCTCTCCAGCATCTGTTGTCTCCAGATTTTTTAATGATCCCCATTCTAACTGGCATAAGGTGGTGTCTCAATGTGGTTTTCATTTGCATTTCTCTAATAATCAGTGATGATGAGCATTTTTTCATATGTTTGTTGGCCTCATATATGTCTTCTTTTGAAAGGTGTCTTTTCATAACCTTTGCCCACTTTTGGATTGGTTTGTTTGTTTTTTTCTTATAAATCTGTTTTAGTTCTTGTAGATTCTGGATATTAGCCCTTTGTCAAATGGGTAGATCATAAAAATTTTTTCCCATTCTGTTGGTTGCTGGTTTGCTCTAATTATTGTTTCTTTTGCTGTATGGAAGTTCTGGAGTTTAATTAGGTCCAATTTTTCTATTTTGGCTTTTGTTGCCATTGCTTTTGGTGTTTTAGTCATGAAGTCCTTGCCTATGCCTATGTCCTGAATGGTTTTGCCTAGATTTTCTTCTAGGGTTTTTATGGTGTTAGGTCTTACGTTTAAATCTTTAATCCATCTGGAGTTAATTTTAGTGTAAGGTGTCAGGAAGGGGTCCAGTTTCTGCTTTCTGCACATGGCTAGCCAGTTTTCCCAACACCATTTATTAAACAGGGACTCCTTTCCCCATTGCTTGTTTTTGTCAGGTTTGTCAAAGATCAGATGATTGTAGATGTGTGGCACTGCCTCCAAGGCCTCTGTTCTGTTCCGTTGGTATATATCTCTGTTTTGGTACTAGTACCATGCTGTTTTGATTACTGTAGCTTTGTAGTATAGTTTGAAATCAGGTAGTGTGATGCCAACAGCTTTGTTCTTTTTGCTTAGGATTGTCTTGGCTATGTGGGCTCTCTTTTGGTTCCATATGAAGTTTATGGTGGTTTTTTCCAGTTATGTGAGGAAGGTCATTGGTAGCTTGATGGGGATAGCATTGAATCTACAAATTACTTTGGGCAGTATGGCCATTTTCATGATATTCATTCTTCCTAACCATGAGCATGGAATGTTTCTCCATTTGTTTGTGTCCTCTCTTGTTTCCTTGAGCAGTGGTTTATAGTTCTCCTTGAAGAGGTCCTTTACATCCTTTGTTAGTTGTATTCCTAGGTATTTTATTCTCTTAGTAGCAATTGTGAATGGGAGTTCGCTCATAATTTGTCTCTCTGTTTGTTATTGGTGTATAGAAATGCTTGTGATTTCTGCACATTGATTTTGTATCCTGAGACTTTGCTGAAGTTGCTTATCAGTTTAAGGAGATTGAGATGATAGGGTCTTCTAAATATATAATCATGTCATTTGCAAAGAGAGACAATTTGACTTCCTCTTTTCCTCATTGAATACCCTTTATTTTTTTTTTCTTGCCTAATTGCTCTGGCTAGAACTTCCAATACTATATTGAATAGGAGTGGTGAGAGAGGGCATCCTTGTCTAGTGCCAGATTTCAAAGGGAAAGCTTCCAGTTTTTGCCCATTTAGTATGACATTGGCTGTAGGTTTGTCATAAATAGCTTTTATTATTTTGAGATATGTTCCTTGGATACCTAGTTTATTGAGAGATTTTAACATAAAGGCCCGTTGAATTTTGTCGAAGGCCTTCTCTGCATCAATTGAGGTAATCATGTGGTTTTTGTCTTTTGTTCTGTTTATGTGGTGAATTACGTTGATAGACTTACGTACGTTGAACCAGCCTTGCATCCCTGGGATGAAGCCTACTTGATCATGGTGGATAAGCTTTTTGATGTGCTGTTGCAATCAGTTTGCCAGTATTTTATTGAAGATTTTTGCATCTATGTTCATCATGGATATTGGCCTGAAGTTTTCTTTTCTTGCTGAGTCTCTGCCAGGTTTTGGTATCAGGATGATGTTGGTCTCATAAAATGATTTGGGAAGGATTCCCTCTTTTTGAATTGTTTGGAATAGTTTCAGAAGGAATGGTACTAGCTCCTCTTTGTATGTCTGGTAGAATTCGGCTGTTAACCCATCTGGACCTGGGCTTTTTTTGGGTGGTAGGCTTTTAATTGCTGCCTCAACTTCAGACCTTGTTATTGGTCTATCCAGGGTTTCAGCTTCTTCCTGGTTTAGGCTTGGGAGGATGCAGGTGTCCAGGAATTTATCCATTTCTTCCAGGTTTACTAATTTATGTGCATAGAGTTGTTTGTAATAATCTGTGATGATAGACACTGCTTTAAATGTGTCCCAGAGATTCTGGTATGTTATGTCTTCGTTCTCATTGGTTTTGAAGAACATCTTTATTTCTGCCTTCGTTTCATTGTTTATCCAATCAACATTCAGGAGCCAGTTGTTCAGTTTCCATGAAGCTGTGTGGTTCTGAGTTAGTTTCTGAATTCTGAGTTCTAACTTGATTGCACTGTGGTCTCATAGTGTTTGTTATGATTTCCATTCTTTTGCATCTGCTGAGGAGTGATTTACTTCCAATTACATGGTCAATTTTAGAGTAGGTGCCATGCGGTGCTGAGAAGAATGTATATTCTGTGGATTTGGGGTGGAGAGTTCTGTCATTGTCTATTAGGTCTGCTTGGTCCAGATCTGAGTCCAAGTCCTGGATATCCTTGTTAATTTTCTGTCTCGTTGATCTGTCTAATATTGACAGTGGAGTGTTAAGTCTCCCACTATTATTGTGTGGGAATCTAAGTCTCTTTGTAGGTCGTTAAGAACTTGCTTTATGTACTTGGGACCTCCTGTATTGGTTGCGTATATATTTAGTATTGTTAGTCCTTCTTGATGCATTGATCCTTTTACCATTATATAATGACCTTCTTTGTCTCTTTTGATCATTGTTGGTTTAAAGTCTATTTTATCAGAGACTAGGATTGCAACTCCTCCTTTTTTTTGCTCTCTATTTTCTTGATAAATCTTCTTCCATCCCTGTATTTTTAGTCTATGTGTGTCCTTGCATGTGAGATGGGTTTCCTGAATACAGCACCCCAATGAGTTTTGACATTTTACCAAGTTGCCAGTCTTTGTCTTTTGATTGGGGCATTTAGTCCATTCACATTTAAGGTTAATATTGTTGTGTGTGAATTTGTTCCTGCCATTTTGATGCTAGCTGGATGTTTTGCCTCTTAGTTGACACATTTTCTTCATTGTGTTGATGGTCTTTACCATTTGGCACGTGTTTGGAGTGACTGGTACTAGTTGTTCCTTTCCTTGTTTAGTCCTTCTTTCAGGAGCTCTTGTAAGGCAGGCCTGGTGGTGACAAAATCTCTCAGCAATTGCTTGTCTATAAAGGATCTTCTTTCTTCTTCACTTATAAAGATTAGTTGGCTGGATATGAAATTCTAGATTGAAAGTTCTTTCCTTTAAGGATGTTGAATATTGGCCCCCACTCTCTTCTGGCTTGTAGGGTTTCTGCTGAGAGATCTGTTTTGAGTCTGATGGGTTTCCCTTTGTGGGTGACCTGATCTTTCTCTCTGGCTTCCCTTAGCATTTTGTCCTTCCTTTCAACTCTGGTGAATCTGACGATTATGTGCCTTGGGGTTGCTCTTCTTGAGGAATATCTTTGTGTTGTTCTCTATATTTTCTGGAGTTGAATGTTGGCCTGCCTTGCTAGGTTGGGGAAGTTTTCCTGGATAATATCCTGAAGAGTATTTTCCAGCTTGGATTCATTCTCTTCATCACATTCAGGTACACCTATCAAATGTAGTTTAGGTCTTTTCACATAATCCCATATTTCTTGGAGGCTTTGTTCATTTCTTTTCACTCTTTTTTCTCTATTCTTGGCTTCTCATTTTATTTCGTTGAGTTGATCTTCAGTCTCTGATATCCTTTCTTCTCTTTGGTCGATTCGGCTATTGAAACTTGTGTATGCTTCACAAATTTCTCGTGCTGTGTTTTTCAGCTCCATCAAGTCATTTATATTCTTTCCTAAGCTGTTTATTCTAGTTAGCATCTCATCTAACCTTTTTTCTAGGTTCTTACTTTCTTTGCATTGGGTTAGCAAATGTTCTTTTAGCTCTGAGAAGTTTGTTATCACCCACCTTCTGAAGCCTGCTTCTCTCAATTCATCAGATTCATTCTCCATCCATCTTTGATCCCTAGCTGGTGAGGAGTTGTGATCCCTTGGAGGAGGAGAGGTGTTTTGGTTTTTGGTGTTTTCATCCTTTCTGCACTGCTTTCTTTATCCACCTGTGGTCTTTGTAGCTGGTGATTTTCAGATGGGGTCTCTGAGTGGAAGTCCTTTTTGTTGATGTTGAAGCTATTTCTTTCTGCTTCTTAATTTTCCTTCTAACAGTCAGGCCCCTCTGCTTCAGGACCACTGGAGGTTCCCACTCGCCTGGGGATTGCCCGCAGGGACTGCAGAACAGCAAGGGTTGCCGCCAGTTTCTTCTCTGCTATCCTCGTCCCAGACGGGTACACGCCAGATGTCAGCCTAAGCTCTCCTTTATAAGGTGTCTCTTTGGGTATAGTGGGGTCGGGCAGTTGCTTGAGGAGACAGTCTGTCCCTTATAGGAGCTCAAGTGCTGTGCTGGGAGCTCCACTGATCCATGCAGAGCTGCTAGGCAGGTACCTTTAAGTCTGCTATAGCTGAACTCATAACTGCCTCTTTTCCCAGTTGCTCTGTCCTAGGAAGGGTGGCTTTATTTATAAGTTCCTGTCATGCTGCTGCCTTTTTTCATAGATGCCCTGTCCCACACAGAGTAGTCTGGTCACAGTCTGCCAGCAGAGGCATTGCTGAGCTGCCACAGGCTTTGCTCAGCTGCTGTGTGAACTGCCTCGGTAGTGGCAGACTGCCTCAATAGTGGGGATGCCCTTCCCCCCACTGAGCTGGACTGTCCTGGGTCCAGCTGTGCTTGCTACAAAACTCTCAATCCAGAGGCTTTCAGATTGCTTGTTTTGTGGGGGTGGTACCTGCCAAGCCAGCTTGCCTGGCTCCCTGTCTTTGCCCCCTCCCTTTCAGTTGAATGGGTGGCTCTGTCTCCCAGGCATTCCAGGCAACAGTTGAAACAGCCACCCAGACTTGTGTGAGTTTCTGTACCCCGACCCAGCACCAGCTGAATCCCCAGCGTTGAAAACTCGTGGCAGTTCGGCCGGGGAATCTCCTGGTCTGTGGGCAATGAAAACTTGTTTGGAAATGTGGTGAGCAGTCAGCCTCTGCACTGTTCTCACTGGGAACTGCACTCCAGAGCTGTTCCTATTTGGCCATCTGGAATCCTCCTATTTGGCCATCTTGGATCCTCCTTAAACAGTTTTAAGCTTTTTTTCTGGAGTCAGAGTTTCACTCTTGTTGCCCAGGCTAGAGTGCAATGGTATGATCTTGGCTCACTGCATCCTCCACCTCCCACGTTCCAGCAATTGTCCTGCCTTCGTCTCCTGAGTAGCTGGGATTATAGGCATGTGCCATCACATCCTGCTAATTTTTTTGTGTTATAAGTAGAGATGGGGTTTCACCATGCTGGCCAGGCTGGTCTCCAACTCCTGACCTCAGGTGATCCACCTGCCTCGGCCTCCCAAACTGCTGGGATTACAGGTGTGAGCCACTGTGCCTGGCCAGTTGTAAGCATTTAAGCTCACATTTGATGAGAAGAGTTACAAAAGAACAGCTAGGAATGTCTGTGTTAGCATCCTGAGAATGCAACTGGCTATATAATCTGAGCAAGTTAATAGCTCTGTGCCCCATTTTTTTTCACATAAAAAGAGGATCTAATAGAAATATGTTGGTCTTAGGTCTATTTAGGATTAAATTAGGGAATATAAGTAACATTCTTACAACAGTGCCAGGCGTATGTATAGCACATGCTTATCAAATGTTAGTTACTAATAATCAGAGAAGTAGCTCTAGGAAGTTTCCTAAAACTTCCTTACCTAAGCTGCCATCTCTACATTTAAAAATGAGTTATTATCTTTGTGTTTTTATTCTAGAATTTGTCTGGAATTACGGTGGAATCACGAGAAAATCTGAACACAAATATCAAGTCATCTGTTTCAGTCTGTTTCTATGTCACTATAAAGGAATACCTGAGACTGGATAATGTGTAACAAAAAGAGGTTTAATTGGCCCACGTTTCTGCAATAAGTATGACTCCAATAGCTGCTTCTGCTGAAGGTCTCAGGAAGCTTTGAATTATGATGGAAGGCAAAGGGAGAGCAGATGTCACATGATCAGAGAAGGAACAAGAAAGAGAGGGAGGAACTGACAGTTTCTTTTAAACCACCAGATCTCATGTGAAGCAACTGAGAGTTCACTCATCACCAAGGGGATGGCACTAAGCTATTCATGAGGGATCTGTTCCTATGATCCAAACACCTCCACCAGGCTCCTCCTCCAACATTGGGAATCACATTTCAACATGAGATTTGGAGTTGACAAATGTCCAAACCATGTCTCCATCCAACCATCTATACAGGTTCTTTTTCTATCTATGATTAAATTCAATGGTGGGGGTGGATGTGGCTTTTGGGGTGCCTGATCCCGGTAGGTTCTATGCAAATACTAGGACATGACCAGGGATAGTGTTCACACAACAAGAAGACAAACCAGTTCTTCAGGTGTTAAAATAATATCACTAGTTGATAAACAGTGGCTATCTTAAGTGCCCTGGTGACTCTCCCAAACTTTCACAGATGCTTTGTCATCTAACAATAGAAAGGCTTACACCTAGTTCAAGGAACATTTTTCAAAATAAGGTATAATCACAGCTCTTGTAAACAAATGTCAACAATTTATTTATTAGTTGATGAGATAACCGGAAAAGCTGTCACAAAAACCTCAATGAGAACCCAAAGATCAGACAAATACATAAGCCCGTCAGGAAGGAATGCTGAAACAAATTTAGTTAAGGAATGCAAAACTGGCTTCTCCCACAGCAGAGAGGGAAGTTAATTGAATCTCTACAGTACAACAACTCTTTGCACGTCTTTAGACAATAATTATTTGCCTTATATCAGTGTTGTACAATTTACTTCTATAGAGTTAGCTATATCTAGTTATCATTATAGAATTATAAAGTAACTCAGACAAAAGCACAAACCCCATAGAATCAAGCAATCCTGAACTGAACCGTGTGCTTCAAACAAGGCACAGTTTTCAACTCATGACATCTGGCAATCTTTTGGCCCAATTAAAAATCTTTCACACTCTTTTGTTACAATCTCCCACACCTTGATCAAGAATAATGATAAAGAAAAATTCTAGAAAGACCAATTCTTATGAGATTGTGATTCTTACTCTGACAGAAGTCCAGATCAAAGGAGATGGACAGAGCATGCAGGAAAAGTGGTAATAAAGGGGGAAAAAAGAGTACGCACTTAAAGCTAGTGAATACAGCACATAGATAGGATGGCAAGGCAAAGAGAAAGAAGGGACATCACTCCCCTTGAAGGTGCACTTATCTCTGGGGTTACCCTTGTGATCCTTTTACTTGGTTGGCTACTGATCATTTGCACAGTTGCAGTGAGAAGACTTCTAAAGCTTGCTTTGGAGATCTAGAGCTCTGCAGTATTGAACAATCACAAAATTAACCTCTGTTGGGAAGTTTTCATAAGGAATTTCTGTTTGGGCTTTTCAAAGTTTCTGTTGTTATCCCAAAGCTAGGAAACTAAGCCCAAAAAACTCTCTTGGCCGAATTTTACCTGCAGTACCTACAAATGTGGGTAAATTCCTCTTTTCTCAATGTCCCTGGCCTAGCAGAAGGTCGCTTTTCTCACTATGTGTCAGGCTGGGCCCCTGTAAGCCAGGTTCCAGACCAGTCTTTCTGAGAGAAGTTTATGGGTTTAGTTCCGTAAGAAAGTCATAAGGAAAACATTCAATTTTATTACTTAAAAGTGTTGGCACACCTGATTAATAAGAATTATTCTCAAGTATATCATTCCAGGCAAGAACTTAGTTGCATACCTGATTGTTCCAATTATATCACGGTATAAAGGAAGACAGATTCTTATTGAGCCTACTGAAATAACTATTTTGCCATGAACAATTAGGAGATTTAGTAAGAATTTCTGATTTTGGGCGATGGGAAGCAGGGGAGGAAGGGAAAGGGAAATGGGTTAGTGAGAATTAGATATCATTTGAAAATGCTTCATTTTTGTTTCCAATAGCAACATCTACTAAACTGTTATTGGTTACAGATAGGTTAAGAATAAAAAAGGAGGGCTTGCTTACAGATAAAGAAGAGAGGACATTAAAAGAACATCAATAGTACCCTAAACAAAGATCCATAATAAAAATTTCCTCATCAGTTTATTAAGTCCTTGGTAATTAATTATGTTCCACCAGATCTTGGATTAAAGAAGCCTTATGCCTCTTCGCTAAAAAGAGTTTGAAAATCCTGACTCAGCCCATTGGTAAGCGATGCCATCTTTACATAAGAATTTATTCTTAGAAGTGCTATTGATCATTGGCAACACAAATATTAATACCATTCTGCTTGTTCAGGTGAGAATCAGAGTAAAGTAAAAGCTATCTGCACCTGACAGAAATGTGAAATAGGTATATTAAATATCTTATTTAATTAGGTTATAGGTTTATAACCTATTTAATTAGGAAATAGGTTATTTATTACTGATAATTTTCAAATGTGAAAGATCTTATATCAGTTCAGAATAAAGCAACTGAAATTTGGTTTCTTCTGTGGGATAGAAGAAACACAATCATATTACCATTCCAAAAAAATTTTAGACAAAATATCTCTAAGGATAATATTAAGTCTATATACAAGTGTTATATCTAGTTTATAAAATATACTCTTTATAGAGGAAAAAACCTGAGATATAATATACAATAATTCTGAGATGTTGCATACATAATATGTCAAGACTATACCAGGAATATCAAGTAAAGAAATTCAGTAACTCTGGAGTAGTGACTAGACATGTATTTTTATAAAACACAATGGGTAAGTCTGATGCGCCTCTCTAATTTAGAATCCCTGGCCAGGCGATGCTAGATTCAAATTATAAAAGTAAGTTTATTCCAAATAGGCATTTTAAAAAATAGCTGAAATTGACTGCTAACACTATACTATTTTTTTGGAATATTATCAGGCAAACTACCACCAGAATTGTGATCAATAGGAACATATTTTAGGCAATGTGGGCATTGATAGATCTCTAAGAATTTCCCGTGAAACCAACACAAAATTTCTGAAATATTTGTATTAATACATCTCATATATTGAAATTTAACCTTGGAAAATCTGAGCATGTGTTCTGCTGTGGCAATTCTTTAAACAAACCTAATTATTTCTAGCATTACTTAATAGACACTAATCATTAATTTTGCAGAGATCTTCTGGGAAATCTCAAAGATAGTTTTAGGTATAAAAGATATTCTGGAAGTTTTCTTCTTTTTTTTTCTTTTTTTAAGAATTTAATTTCTTGAAGGCAAAAATCAAAAAAGATGCCAGAGGAAATTTAGACATGTGATTAAAATAGGACCTCCTGTGGGTGCCTGAGAGACAATACGTGATTGTTCATTTAATCAAAGAGACAACAAAGCATTTAGAAGTAAACATAAAGGTAACACAACTAAAAGAAACTTAACCTTTCATGAAAGAGGAAGCTTTGTTCTTTGTTAGTTTTTTTTCCCCTAAATAATCTCAGTAGAAAATCTCTACATCCTTTTAAGATAATTTTTATAAAGAATAAAGGTAAAATTATGACTCTTATAAAATGAACATGTGTCAAAGATTTTGTTTAACTTATTCATCAATGAATGAGGGAACTGGAAAAGTTGTTACAACCAGTTCAAAGGAGAATTCAAAGACCAGAAAAATATAGGGCCTTCAGATATGTTGAAATTAATTTACCTAATAGGTGTAACGCTGGCTTCTTCCACAGTGCGAGCGGGAGGTGGGGTGGGGAGCTGGATGTTGGCAGTGCAGAATCAATTGAACATTACTGGACTATATTTTTCACATGTCTATAGACAATAATTCATTACATTGCTATCAGTTTTCTGTAAGCTAACTCCTCTGTCTACAGAGCTATAGGATCGCTTAAGATAATGAAAGGTCTAAATTCCATAAAATCAAATAGTCCAGGAGAAAGTACTCAATGCCATGTACCATTTTTCTATTGAAGATGCCTACTAAACTTTTGGTCCATTTAAAAGTCTTTCACGTTGCTTTCTTATACCCTGACACAGCAGGGAGTCTTCAGAACCCCATTCTATCACTTTTCCAGGCTTGTTAATATTTACCACTGCTTGTTAAATATTTTTACTATCCCTCCTGTATACAATAGAGAAAAAGGCAGTTTCTGTCCTTGATGAGCTCTTAGTACAACGATAAAGAAAGACTAGTACACAGAGTAAAGCTAAGCACAAGGTACTTGTAGAGGAAGGCACTAAATCAAACCTTTAAGGTGAGGACAGGCTTTCTGAGCAACAGTAGCAATTAACAAAGAGATGGGGACAGTGGATATGAAGGGAACAAGAAAAAAAGGGCTCCAGACAGAAGAAATGATATGATCCATAACCTGGAGGCAAATTAAACCATGGTGAATTTAAGGAACTGAAGAGTATTCACTTAGGCTTTTGGGGAGAAAAAAATACTTTCCACCATCCTTAACTTGGCTCAGGAATATACCCCTCTGTAGCAGCAATATCCTCACTGCCTTGAAGGATTTTAAGAAAAATGCATAGTGAACATATGACAGGCAAAATGTGGGAGCAGGGTATTGTAAATAATTCTCAGCCAATTCTAAAAATGTCTTGCAGCCGTTCTAAATATTGCCTAGGAATTATTTATAATGCCTGATATAATATTCTGTGATAACATAAGCACACACAATTGAGAGTTTGTTAAAAATTAATACCAATTTAAAAGCCAGGCAGATGGGGTCAACACGTGAATAGGGAAAGGATTTTCATCAGGAACATGTTATTCAAGTAAAAGTTAGAAAAGACCCTTAAACTCAAAAAATTAGAATGACCATTTCCCAGAGTTGGTAAATTTTTAAGTGGACAGAAGGCAATCTCTTCTTGGGACTGGTTGCCATATTCAACACAGGACTAGATTTTCATCAGTCTTGGTGAGGTGGGTTGTTGGGAATAGCTTCTGCTTATTGGCACATATGTCCCCTGCCTATCCTAACTCTCAAATTACATCTTAAACAGATGAGATTATAATCGGAGCTGCCAACAGTAAAGAACTCTTCATAAACATGACAGCTATCATTCATTTACTACTTACTGTGTATTAGGCACTTAAAAAAAACACAACCTTAGGTGACATAGTAAATTATCACATCTACTTTACAGATAAATAAACTAAGAATCAAGGAGATTAAGTAAATTGCCTAAATTTTCATATGTTGTAAGTAGAAGAGTTTGGATTCAAATACACATTTATCAGCCCTAAAGCCCACGGTCTAAAAAGTATACCGCATTTAGAGAAAACTGGAGCTCCCTCCATAGACTTTTAAATGACGGCATTTATTAACAGTATCTGAGATTATGAAAGAGGACTTGTTATCTGAGAAGTAGACTTCTGGACCATAACCAGGCCTACCTTTAACACAATTTGTAACGCCCTGGGCAAGAATACAAATGAAAATCCACATACCATATGTGTCAATAGTAAAAGTAATAAATCAATCTAACAAGCTGTTAAATAAAATATATTCTATACCCTTGCCTTGATAAATATACTTTATAACGACTAGAAGGTCAGGTTCAAATTTAGAATCCCTCAGCTAAAAACACGGCACCTTGTCTCCCCAACCCCACCCCCTCCAGCTCCCACACACACACTCTTCCCAGTCCTGGCACTGTCCCACACTGCAAGGGACCTGGCATGCATTCTGCTGTCACCCCATCTCACATGTCCAAGCTCCATCCACAACCCCCACACAGCTGTCCCTTAGCCACTGGTCATGTGATCCACCTCCAGAGTATAGATTTAGGGAAAAGTCCCCTACAAGTCCTAGAAGCAAGCTCAGGTTCCTCCGGACAGGAGATCCTGGGAACCCAAGCATGGTCTATAAAGTGATATCCAAAGTACTGTCTTTAAATTTGTTCTGGTCCTTGAACTGTTTATTATTAGTCTGCATAAGAAAAGTACAGAAAGTGAAAGTACACAATTAGAGCTTATCGTAACAATCTGACATTTGCTGCAACATCCAAGGGCAGAGTTTTCTATTTTAAAAAAATATATTGGTTGACCAAGAATAAGAAATTTTTAAAGCTGGGGTTGGGGTTTTACCCATGAATGGGTAGAAAAGCTCTGTCTAGAATGGGGAGGAAGAGAAAGTCCTGAGGGCCACAGCCCTTTGCCCACAGACTCACCCACCATGGAGAAGGGCCCAGCTTCAGGAGGGCCTGGCCAAGGACTTCCAAAAGGAGCTTCCTCTCGTCCAGGTCTAAGAGTAAATCTGGCAATCACAAGACCTTTTCTGCTCTTTGAGTCTCACTTTAAAGAGCTGCATGCCTGGGGCCTTGGGCTCTGATGAAGCTGAGAGAACCAGGAAAGCAAGCTTTGCTGTTACAGCGTGAGCTTTGGGGATCCGACATGACAATAAGCAGATGCATAGCTAATAATGGCTAACAGGAAACTGTTAAGCCTTTAGAACTCCTGCTACCAACATTCTGCTGATTAGCTCCACTAGGAAAATCAGGTCAAAGCCAATAAAATTTAGCTTCTATTAATTCAGGACTATTCTGACAGTTCAATGGAAGATTTTAGATTTCCTGTATCTTTTCTTGCTCCAAATCTCAATTCCTGCTGAAGACACATTCCTTAGCCTCCTTTTTTATTTTCTGTGTCTGTTGATAAAGGAATTTTAAAATAAAGGGAGAGAATTTGAGACATTTGAGATCTGTTTCAAAGAAAATGAATTTTTTAAGGAGTAATACAAATGAAACTCAAAATACTGCTTGCAATCTTGATATTATTGCTTAAAGGTTTTGACCAGGAAAAAAATTGTTTTTAAAATGACTTAGGATAAGGAATAAGATTTGCTACTCTGATTTTTTCCTTTTCGTAATTCTATTTATTCAAACCTTAACATGCATATCCTTCACTCTTTACCTGCTCCCTTCGTTTTTCTATTCCCTGCAATATACACATATACATACCCACACCAATAAACCAAGAGCTGATGAGAATTGTAATAGCTCCATTTTGTTTAGACATTATATTTAACTATTAATAAATAATAAGCTTAGCAAATGCATATTTTTGGTACAAATCATTTAATAAATAATTATGCTTCTAAAGTAATAAATGCCCAGCTACCATTAACTTATTTTTATTAAAATATCAAAATTTTATTCTAGTGTAACTTCTAGAAATTCTTTATTGAAACACAAAATTCAGTGGTCTGGATTTTATGTAGACAAGCAACATAGAAGGTAAAGTAGAAAGGGAAGTCTGACAGTAACTTCCTTAGAGAAAATCACTCTCGGCGGCTCCCAGAGCACACGTGTATTTTATGACAAATTGACCTCCTTTACTTTGAAGCCAGGGTTTTATTCAGCCGCAAAGATCACTGTTAACTTTACATGAAGGTTAAATGAAAGATTGCAAACCAACAAGAGTTTTCAATATCACACTTAAAATTATGTAAATAGTGGTCAGTAGCACCAATACCCTAGTGAAATATGAGTTCCCCTAAGTACATATAGGATTTTAACCCTGGAATAGTCTGTCAACAATATCCCTTTTTCCTCAAACAGTGACTTGATCTCTGGAGGCCTAAATGGTTTAGATCTGTTTTTCCTGAGCATTTCTTGGTATTAACTTATCTTAGGCAAACTTCTTTTCTTTTTCCCCTAGACAAATAGTTCTAAGCTTTAATGTACATAAGAATCATTTAGAAATATTTATAAAATTTAAATTTCCAAGCCACATCCCTAAAGATTTCAAGTCAATACATCTGATATCTCACTAGGAATCTGTACTTTTAAGACGTATCTTAGGTGATTTCAATGCAGTTGTTTAATGGAAAGGCTTTAGAGAGATGCCATATTGGAACCTTGACTGTCACGAGGTGCTGAATGGATCAACTCATGCTTACTGGCAGTTTGAGCTCATTTTATTTTAGTGACTATGGTATCATGGTGGGAAAAAGTAAAATTTCACAGAATATGTCACAAACCGTAAACATTATAGAAAATAGTTGAATAATTAATAGTCAAAGTTGCCAGTAAATAGAGATCTATGTATGCCCTCTTATCAGGAAACATTTTGTTAATTAAAGCTACCAAAATTTAAAATTAAAGCAAGGAGATGACTGCATATTATTATATTTCCATCCTATTGTTTAACACTCTCATCCAAAGAAAATTAATAAGGAAGAGTATCTGCTATTTAATATTTTGTTTGCAGACCAGACATCATAAAGTTACATGTAAACTTGTATCCAATTCCAAAAGTTAGAGTTGTATTGCTCTGTAAGACATTAATCAGGTTTGCATCTATGAGCAAATTTACTTCAGTGTTCTTTTTATGTCTTTTAAATTCTACATACAAATTTCTCAAATGCGCCTTTGAATCCATCTTACTGGCTCTTTCATTAAGCAATGGGTTGAATGAAAGAATTGGCATGTATTCATTTTATATTTGTAAGAGAGTCATGTTCCTGAATTTTTCTGAGAATTGTGCTTTGACCGTTTTGGAGTACCACAGAGATCTCAACTGCACTTACTCGCCAAGGCCGATTAATCCATGTTGGCCAAGAAGTATCATTTCTTTCACTGTTTAAACCCAGGCACATCTTTTCTTGGCTCTCTGAGTGAATCTTAAGCAGCAATAGACTCTCTTGCTGACTGTCTATTTCTCTTTTTAGTTTCCTGTGTGTGTTTTTGTTTTGTTTCTTGTTCTTAGCCACATTCAGTTCTGATTCTAGTTTGTGCACAGCCAATGCATTATTTCCCACTGGAGGCCAAGATGGGGATAATGGCTTGACGGTGTGGCTACCTGTATCAAGATGAGGGACATCTGTCCTCTGTCAGGGGAGAGACCAAAGAGAATTTTTTTTTTCTGTATGTTTCTTTATGTGCCCAAATCAATTAGATTGCTAAACTGCTTACATGCTAGAATATATTTTGTACCCATTAAAAAGGAAAACAACTCTTTGAGATAGAAATGGGTGAGTTTTGTGTGTTTCTGTTGACATTAAAAAACCTGTGGTCAGATTATGTAAGTGAAATTTATGTCTGTGTGTCTATAATTGAGAAAAACTTTAACCTCTCATTGTGTGAATTTGAAATTTTTTCTACCTCTGAGGAGTATTAATAAATTAGAAGATAAAGTCCTTCAAAATGAAGGTTTGTTTTGTGTTGATGTAATAAATGCTCACGTAAGTAGAACATTATTTAAATTCCCCCAGAAAATAAACTAAATTTTAAATGTGATAGCATTTTAAGACAAAGTAAATTAACTGCTAGCCCAGAAACATGTTGTATATAAAAATCTAAATTTACATAATCAAGATGACCCATTGGACAAATAAGACTGGTTGATAATTTTGATTAAAAAAATAGCTATATATCTTTCTTGTAATTAGATAAGAGTTCAGTATAAAAATGTTTTATTTTTAAAATTTAATTTTATGTAACTTCTTATACAGGATTATTGATTAAATAAGCTAACCCTACTCCTACATTATTTTTTAAATTAAAAAACTGTGTTCAACTAAAATTAATTATAAATTTAATAAGCTTTTGGATATAACAGCAGTTGTATTTTGATGTTCTATAGAGTTTCAACCTCAACATGATTTTCAAAATCCTTAGTTAACTACAAAAAGTTGGACTAATTTTAAATAGAGTTAGTTATTGGATAATCTTCAGACACCTGGATAATTTTTAAGTAAAACAGAATATTGAAACCCAAGTACATGTGTAATATAAGTACTTTTGCTTCTTTAATATATGATAGAGTGGCTACAGTTTTAAGTAATGTTATTAAATTTGCTCATTCTTGACGTTTTAAAATTTCATAAAGCTGATGCATGTGGCTATAGGGACTGAGCTTTGCTGATTAGTTTTCTAAACTGCTTACATGATAGAAAATTATTAATAACCTACCTCTTGGCAAAATCGAAGTTAATTTATTTGGTGGAAGTTATATTTAGTATAGGTAGCTTAGATTATACCAGAAACACAGCGTCAGAGGAATACAACTCTGTATGCAAAATAATGAGATATACTTTTGTTTTCCCAGGAAAATGAGAGCAGTGTTGACCTAAAGGAAAGTGTCAGCTTGTTCTAAAATATAAAACTTAGTAGCAAACAACAAAATTTAAGTTTGTCTAGCAAGTTGTAGACATTTTGAGGGAACTGAACTTTATTTACCTTGGTTTATAATACCCAAGTCTGAAAAAAAATTAATTATGTTAAAGTTTTGAAAAAGTTTGCACAGCCTTGATGGACTTACTCTTGTTAATTTGTGAAGAAGGTTAAGAACCCTTTACTGCCAGCTAGAAATTAATACAAATGAGTATTCATGCAAACTAGAAAGTCAGTTTCTGTCTGTTGAAATGACAACTGATCTTGAAATATTTAGTCTGAACAATGGGTAATAAATGATTATTCTTTACTTCTGTGTATACTATTTACCTGTTCAAATAGTATTCCATACACCAGAATAATTTTCTGTGCCTTGTGTTGCTTTATGATGTCTTTGATTATCATTAAAAAAATAAAAGTTTATTCTCGTAATAGTGCTAAGGTCAGAAAATGGATTCTGCAGAAGCAGACACTGAAATAGTTTTGTGTGTAGGGCTCAACAACTGCAGGGAGAGGGCAGGGTGGAAGCAAGGTAAGGAATTGGCAGAAGTTGAACAATGCTGTGTCCCCAACCGTGAGGGGAGCTCCGGAACACAAATAGCTCATCAGAGTACCCAGCATTGTACCAAAAAGGCCAGGGCTTTGTACCCAGGACCTGATAGGTCATTGGTTATGGGCCACCCTGGGAGCTATTAGCTGAGCACAGCCCTAAGGGAGTTGCTAGTTTAAGACAGCCTGCTGACAGCTGGGCACCACGTGCCTCCATGAACAGGAATATGGGCAGTTCACTTTCATGCTCACCACAATCTCCTACAGTCACCTTACCTTCTGTACGTTTATTTACAAATATTGTACTGTGCTGCATGCTGTGGCTCACGCCTGTAATCCCAGCACTTTGGGAGGCCCAGGTAGGCAGATCACAAGGTCAGGAGTTTGAGATCAGCCTGGCCCATATGGTGAAACCCGTCTCTACTAAAAATACGAAACAAATTAGCCGGGAGTGGTAGCAGGCACCTGCAGTCTTAGCTACTAGGGAGACTGAGGCAGGAGAATCTCTTAAACCCCAGAGGCGGAGGTTGCAGTGAGCCAAGATTGAGTCACTGCACTTCAGCCTGGGTAACAGCAAGACTCTGTCTCAAAAAACATTGTTCTGTTACCATGTTTCAGTAAGTAGCCAACTTGTATCTCAGGAATCGCTGGATCCTGTCTAATTAGGTAAGAAATATCTCATAAAAACTCTTGAATTAACCGTCTCAAGATCAGAACTAGAACGCAAATTTAGAAAAGGACAAATTTTTATGATACTTTTTAATATTATCTAAAACTAACTTTGAGGTTCTACATTTGGCCCCTGGATAATCCCAAATATGTCTTCTGTTGCCTTATAAAAAGAGGGATGCTAGAAAGCATAGATGTGTTTGGTATGCTCCATATTTCTCAATCAGCTCAACACTATTGTCAAGTTGTCAAATCAAAGGATAAATGTGTGTGGGTTAAATATTATTAATAAAACAGTTTCAGGAATTATACTCTTTACAGCAGTGTTTCTCAAAATGAGGTTCTTAGACCTCATCACCTAGGACCTTGTTAAAAATGCAAATTATAGAGTCCCATCTCAGGCTTACCAAATGAGAAATTATAAGGATGGGATCCAGCAATCTGTGTTTTAATAAGTCTTTCAAGTGATGCTAATACCTGATAAAGGGCAAAAATCACTGCCTTACAAAATAGATTAAAAGGCCCTGGAAATTTTGTTAATAACTTAGGGTCCATTATGTTTTCTTATCCTCAGGAGAAACATTGGTCAAATCCTCAGGAAAACTTTATGTATTTTACTGAAATAGAGAATTTTATACTCTTGCATTTTAATATTATTGGTTACTATGATAAATCAATTATAGCCTTTAGATTCATTACCAACCAGGATTTTCTGTCCTACCTGGATGCTTGCCTGGAGACTCTGCTATAAGCTACAGGCTTGAATTTATATCTTCAACAAAAGACAGTCTCAATAATTCATTGAAAGCTCTATACCAGTGATTTGAAGGCAAAGACAGAAGGGTTAGGGCTTAGAACTTAGAGAGAATGTTACTTAAGCAACTAACTTTTCCTGAAGACAAAGCCAGGATTTGATCTGCAAAACTTGTTTTTTCACTCCAGAAGCAGACAATTTCTCAAAAGTAAAGCAAAAATTAATCACATCAAACTAAATGAAACAATGGGAAATAATTAAATGTAGTTATTTATTTTAGAATACATTTAGTATTATGTTTAAAGTTGTATTATTTAATCAGTAAATAAGAAAGCTCTTTTTCTTTATTTAGATCTATTTCTAACTCATAATTTAGTAGACTATGCTTTTCCCAATTAAAATGAAATGTTTGGTAAATGACAGCTGATTCTTTATTAACCCCTTGGAATTCAAATACGTTTACAGAGTCTCCTTATTTTTAATGTAAATGTGGTTATTTGCATATTTTCAATGAGCGTCTGTCCACCTTCTTACTACAGTATAATTGTACAAATGAATTGTGCAACCAGGACCGTAACTGGAGTTTTGTATTTGAGAATGACTCTTATTTTATATGGTATCACAAGCTCACCATTAAAGAATAAAGATTGTATGTGATGTTTTGAGCCAATAAATACCTACAAGACCCTCCTAGGAAAATTGGCCTGGAACTTGTTTCATTGTCTGGAAGGTTGCAGACTCAACAGGGCAAGGAATGTTATTTACTGGTAGTCAGAGTCTTATAAAATACTGGGAATATTTATGAGGTGGGATTTCACTGTGGCTTATGGGTACCACATGTGAAATTTCACAAAGGGTGTTTCTTGATCGTGGTCTCCTGCATTCAGGATAAAAGAACAAATAATAGAGGCTTCAAACAGTCTAAGCCAAGATTTTTCTAGAAAATGTTCATGTAGAAGTTAATTTTTTTATCTTAGTTTATGAAATATAGTATGCTTGAAAGGCCTTATATTGTGAATTTACTCTTCTTGCTGTACCTATGTAAATAATCAGGTCAAATTAAATGAGGCTAGCCTTTTATGTTGTCAGGAATAATTTTAGAGGGATAACTATATGTAGAAGAATGAAACTAGATGCCTGTCTATTACCATAAACAAAGGTCAAATAAAAATGGATTAAAGACTTGAATCTAGGACCTAAAACTATGAAACTACTAGAAGAAAACATTGGGGAAATATTCCAGGACATTGGTCTATGTGAAGATTTCTTGTGTAAGACCTCAAAAGCACAGGTAACCAAAGCAAAAATAAACCATTGGAATTACATCAAGCTAAACAGCTTCTACACAGCAAAGGAAACAGTCAACAAAGGGAACAGGTAAGCCACAGAATGGGAGAATATTTGCAAACTGTTCATCACAAGAGATTAATAACCAGAATATATAAGGAGCTCAAGCAACTCAAAAGCAAAGAAATAAATAATCTGGTTTAAAAATGTGCAATAGATCTAAACAAGCATTTCTCAAAAGGAGACATACCGGCTGGGCATGGTTGCTCATGCCTGTAATCCCAGCACTTTGGGAGGCTGAGGTTAGAGGATCACTTGACCTCAGAAGTTTGACATCAGCCTGGGAAACATAGTGTGACCCTGTCTCTACAAAAAGTTTAAGAAATTAGCCAGGTTTGGTGATACATGTCTGATGTCCTAGCTACTCAGGAAGCTGAGGTGGGAGGATCGCTTGAGCCCAGGAGTTCAAAGCTATAATTGCACCACTGCACTCCAGCCTGGGTGACAGAGTGAGACTCTGTCTCAAAAAGAAAAAAAAATTCAAAAAATGAGGCATCTCACACTCAAGTTGGCTAAGATGATCTAGCGATTATACTTTTGGGTATATGGTAAAAGAAAGGAAATCAACATCTCGAAGAGTTATCTCAATCTCATGTTTATTGCAGTAGTATTCACAAAAACCAAAATATGAAATTAACCTTATTTCCTATCAAAGGATGAATGAATAAAGAAAATGTGGTATATATGCACAATGAAATATTATTCAGCCATAAAAAATGACATCCTGTCATTTGCAGTAGCATGGATGGAACTGGTGGACGTTATGTTACGAAAAATAAGTCAACCACAGAAAGACAAATATTACATGTTCTCATTCATATGCAAAAGCTAAAATAGTAGCTCTCACAAAAGTAGAGAGCAGACTGATGGTTACCAGAGGCTATGAATGGAAGGGAAAAGGGAAGGGATAAAAGGGAAAAAAAGAATATAAATATTTATTGCCACTGAACTGTGCACTTGAAAATGTTAAAGATGATAAATTATATATATGCATTTACCTCAATCTCACACTCAAACTTTAGAGATTAGTTATGATCGTGGTGGGGGTAGGGGTGCAATTGAGAAAATTGTTCAAAATTAGAAATAAAGTTTAAGGATAACCAATATGGTTTGGCTCTGTGTCCCCACTCAAATCTCAGCTTGAGTTGTAATCCCAACATGTTGAGGGAAGGAGGTGATTGGATAATGAGGGTAGTTTCCCCCATGCTGTTCTCATGATAGTGAGTGAGTTCTCATGAGATCTGATGGTTTTATAAATATTTGAAAGTTCCTTCTTCGTTCCTGTCTTTCCTGCTGCCTTGTGAAGAAGGTGTCTGCTTGTCCTTCTGCCATGATTGTAAGTTTTCTGAGACCTTCCCAGCCATGGAGAACTGTGAGTCAATTAAATTCTTTCCTTTATAAATTACCCAGTCTCAAGGAAGTTCTTTATAGCAGTGTGAAAATGGACTAATATAATAGTTATATGTTCTTTCAGTATCATTGGTTAAGAATAGATTATATAAGTAGGAGAATGCACCTATATTTGATTTTGTCATTTAATTTTTTTAATTAGAGTGCAAAGACTCTGAAATTTCATGATAATTTATAGATTCCTGTGGGGTAGAAAAGATAATCCAGTTCTTTACTTTGCATGTCATTAACCATTTTAAAAATCTATTCACATAAATTTTTTTCAGCATTTCTTTGACTGCCTGACTACATAAACTTATATACTTAAATTCTCCTTTGAGCCAGCCTTGCCATCTAACTGGTTTCCTCATCAATTAATAATGAGTTGAATAAAATCTTTGACATGTGTTCATTTTACATTTATATGAGAGTCACATTTTTTACTTTTTTGAGAATTCTGCTTTGATACTCAAGTCCAGATGTGTTTTGGAATTTCCAATTCATGACATTTTAGAAAATGCAAAGATGTATATTTTATATACTATATATTTTTATGTTGTAGATAAAGTGAACTCTCAACAGCATCTGGGCAGCACCCCAAACACAAACATCCTAATATTTCTTCAGTGAAATATATAAATATTTACACTAGGCTCGATGAAAAAGAAGATTATAAATAGCTATATGTCATTTTAGGTTTGGTTTTACCACATTTTTCTGAATATATTCAGAATAGGTCAACTTGCTACCGAATTAATTATGAAAAATGTGTCAGTTTTCAGCACTTGTTGGATTTTGGTAGGCAATTAGGGGATTGTGAACCTATAATTTCTATTACCATCACAAACTACATTTACTCAGCTGCAGGAGACTTATGTCAAAGATAATAAGAAAAAGAGGAATTGTTAATCCTCAGAAAGGATTCATAATTTAATATCTTAGAATGCAATCTAATGTGAATCATTTCTTTGAGGAGAGTAACAGTGTTGCAAATGTAACATTCCCCCAAAAAAGGCAAATACTCTGTGATTCATGTTTGAAAGACTTCATAATCAAGATCCCCAGCAATAAAATATAAAAAACAGCAAGCAAAACTGAAGAAAACACAAAAGTCATAAATAAAACTTTCTTTAATTTAAAATGGATGAATTATCCTATTGTAATACTTCATGACAAATATAAACCTCTGCATAATGACAAATCTTTTGCAGTCTTTAAGTAAGTAAAATACTTAAAACCAACACATTCAGAGAAAATAAATGCCAGTTTATTCATAGCAAGATTGAAAAGGGCTTATAAAGACATGAGAAACGTAACTTTTAATGAACAAGAATTATCTCAACATGAAGGATAATAGAGTCTAAGTTGTTAAAATATGGCTACATTTAGATAAACAGAGACAGATAAAAACAAGTGCGAGGGTTACTATAAAGAAAATTTTATTTTACATTGTTTCTTATGATTTTTGTAACTCTAATGCAATATTTTGAACATTTAAGGCTTTGATTTAAATTTTAAAACATTAATTAAAGTTTCTTAACTTTCTTCCTAGCAAAAAAATTCTCGTTACTTGTTTGTTTGTTTTCAAGACAACATTAAGAGAAAGGCAGAGATCTGTAACTTTTTAAAGTGGTATTTATGGTTATTCCCTCCTCCACCTCATCCCTAACTTACTGGAAGATAAAATGATGTAGGAAGAGAAAGAAAGTTGATTTAAAAAAAAAAGGAGCTCTGGATAAACAGAAAAGCTGGAATCACAAGTGGACCAGGAGACCCATGAACACACCTTATGATGGAAATGGTTCTCCTTTGGTCAACTGCAAACTTTACCCAATAATGGGATCTCCTGGTATCATATGAAATGAAACCAGAAGTCTGGTATTTTGGTCCTAGCTGTTAAACTTCTGCCTGGATTGAGCCTTCTTTTCCACCTCTCTGTGGGGCCACCCTACTCAGATTTGTCACACTTGGGCAATCTGCCTTGATATATGAGCCTTACTTAAGAAAATAGACAATTTTCTCTGGTCACTATCTCAGCCTACAAGGGAGATTTAACATTTTTAGTGGACTGTCTTCTGCCACAATCCTAGAAGCTTGCAAAGATGAATTTATATCTATCTGTATATCATCTACCTATCGACCCATCCATCTATCTAAATGTATATTCTAACTACCACAAATATGTTTCCACTGTGTAATTTTCAAATAACAATCTACACACATAAATAAGACACTCATAGTATTCTCACAATTCATTTGATTCACTGTGAAATCTAAAGGTAGGGAAAGGGGCTTTTACTGATTGAAGGTTGCTCTTAAAAGCCATCTCTTCCAAAACTTATCCCATCAAAAAATGTAACAGACTATATTAATTTTAACAACAATGATGAATATTTATGGAATGCTTAATAAATTATTTATTATTTGAAAAACTGTTATACGCAGAACCTTTTAACACTATGGGGAACACTTTACAAATAAGCATCCGTCATCCTCCATATGCGTTCAGAGTCAGCTGTTTTACATGTGTTGCAATTTACCTTTCCTCTAAAAATAGAATAAGAAACCTTTCCAGCTAAAGATAACGTTAATGAATAATTAAATATATAATCAGAAATCTTTGGTTTTAAAAGATGTTTTACATTTAATACATTTACACATTTAATACATCGTAAGAATATATTCAAAGTACAATATTCTAATCAGTCTGTATAAATTGAGGATTTGTAGGGAAAGGGGTGGGTTCTCCCTGACCACCTCCCTATCCTCAATGTTTCTACACACTGCACAAATTAGTCTCCTCCAACTAGTATCACTCCTCTATAAGAGACTACAGCTCCTTCAGGTCCAGAATTCCAAAAATCTGTAGATCATCTTATAAGAATAGGGACCACTTGCTAGGTGTGATGGCTCACACCCATAATCTCAGCAATTTGGGAGGCCAAGCAGAAGAATCACTTGAGCCTATGAGTTCAAGACCAGCCTGGACAATGTAGTGAGACCCTATCTCTACAAAAAATTAAAAAAATAGCCAGGTGTGGTGGTGCATGCCTATGATGCTAGCTACTTGGGAGGCTGAGATGAGAGAATAGCTTGAACCCAGGTGGTCAAGACTGCAGTGAGCTATAATGGCACCACTACACTCCAGCTTGGGTGACAGAGACCCTGTATCAAAAAAAGAAAAGAAATCATTGACACTATTAATTGCTAACTTGGTAGTTGAATTTCAAAACCTTCAGGACAAGGAGCCTGAGAAATCTACAATCAGTACAAAGAATCTGATGCCAGGAAACTGCTGTTTCAAAGCAAATGTGGCTGTAACAGAGCAGAGACTCTTGGGTTGTTGCCCTCTTTGGGTAACAACCTGGATAGATCCAGGATGATGAAAAAGGCATGCCCAGGCAGGTCCTGGGCAGAAATGCTCGTCTTGGCTGCTTGTGGCTAATAAACTCATTTGATGAAGACCTAGACGTTAGCATTAGAACCCATGCTGCATATATTCTATGAGCAATTATTCTGTCTCTACAAGATAAAAGACAAGTGCAAATGTGACACATTGATACTGAAATAACCCTGGATTACAGCCACCCCACCCCACCTTAACTCCATCACACCAGCCTTGGCACAGTCTCCTTTTTGTTATTTCTGAAAATTACCAAGAGTGTTTTATAATAACTCAAAAAGAAGTTCACTCACGTTCTTCTTCTCTCCTGACTTCTTGACAAGGAGTTTTATCCCGGGCGGCATGCCCCTCTCTTGGAATACAGCACTAACAGAAGCTTCTGCCCCTCCCCAGAGGCTGTTCCGGCCCTTCAGAAGGTCAAAACTGACTTTACTCCATGGTCCAGTGGTTGTTTTGCCTCTCATACAATCAGAGCTGTTTCCCACACATTTGCAATCCCTCTCCTCATTGCGTGATACATCAGATGGCTCTCTGCTCCATTTTCCACTGGAATACGTGTGGTGGATTGCTTGCAAAAATGACAGCAACTCTCCAACTCGCACTTCCTTTATCCATGACATTTTCCTTAAGAAATAGAGTCAATTTTCCTGCCCTTGAATGTGGGCCAGCTGTGCAATTAGCTTGGACAAACAGAATGTAGCAGAAGTGACATATGCCTTACCTACTTTGGCTGCTCAGACTTCTACAATCATCAAGAGAAAAAAGCCCGGCTAGCCTGCTGGAGGGTGAGAGACCATACGGGTCAGTCACCCTATCAGCCCAGGGGACAGCCAGCCAGCTCCCAGAAACAAAACTGCCTAGCTGGCCTATAGCTCCCCACAGATGCATGAAGCAACCTGGTCAGTATCAGAACCACCCAACTGAGACCAGCTTAAATTGCTGACCCCCAGAGTCCTGAACCAAATAAATGGTTGTGATTTTCAGCCATTAAAATTGATGGTGGTTTGTTATACAACAATACATAATTAATACAATATGCTATCCATGACAAATTGTCCACATAGCAATTAGCACTGTGATCAATTATGTCTCTACATAGCAGAAATATTTGGATCTCCTGTGATATGTAATAGGATATTAGCATATTAAAATAATATATTGTAATATTATAATACTGCATTGTATTACATTATATTATTATGCTATTGTACTATATTATATCAAATCTCATGTCAAATTGTCATTCTCAGTGTTGGAACAGGAGCCTGGTGGGAGGTGATTGAATCATGGGGGCAGAATTTCCCCTTGCTGTTCTCCTGGTAGAGTTCCCAGGAGATCTACTTGTTAAAAAGTGTGTAGCACCTCTCCATTCAATCTCTCTCTCTCTCTCTCTCTCTCTCTCTCTCCTGCCAGCCATGTGAAGATTTGCTTGCTTCCCCTTTGCCTTCTGCCATGATTGTAAGTTTCCTGAGGCCTCCTCAGGAGCAGAAGCTTCAACAGCCCATAGAACAGTGGGTCTGTTAAACCTCTTTTTAAAAAAAAATTATCTAGTCTCAGGTATATCTTGACAGTAGTATAAAAATGGACTAATACATGATATCAGTTTGGTTGTGAATAGAATCCCAGGTTAAAAATAATTTTTCACCAGGATGTGAAGGTATCACTCATGCTTTCTACCTCCAGGTTGATGCTGTATTTTTTCCCTGCTTATTGTATTTGTGTTTTTCTAGTTTTCTTGCTGTAAGTTTTCATCCCTCATGCTCTAATATCACATAATGAAGTTCCTTAATATAAGTCTTTTTTTATTTGTTATAGTACATACTCTGTGGGCCTTTCACTATTGGGAAGTTTTCTTCAATTATTTTTTGGCTGATTTTCTCTCATCTATTTTTCTGTTCTCTCTTTTTACCTATTAGTCAAATATTAGATGGCCTAGTCAATACAATAAATATCTCATGTTTCTGTTCTATGATGCAATTCTCTTTATGTTTTTTCTATTTCAGCTTTAATTTTGTTATTTCAGCTTTTTTTCTTTGATTTTTCCCCTTTTTTATCGCTGGAGCTTCTTCACAGATTTTTATATCTGTGATAATATTTTTGTAATTTTAAACCTTGAGAAATTATTATCTGCATTGTCTCTGTTGCCTGCAATTTACTCCTGTGTTTATTTTAGTGAGTTTTCATTTTGGAGGATTTCTTTAAATATCTCCTGGTTTTTTGATATATATATATACTTTAGAATGAGGCACTAAAAACCTGGTGTGATGTCCTGTTTGGTTTTTTGTTGTTGTTGTTGTTTTTGTTGTTATTGTTGTTGTTTTGTTTTGTTTTGACCAAGATTTGGACTATAGATTATTTTACTTAAAAGACAATCAGGATATGAGCTGGATTTTTTCTGGAAGATCTCAAACTATCAATATTTACTATTTCTTATAGATGTTGAGTTTATCATGAGGAAATTCTTCCCAATTTCTACCAGTGGTATGAGTTATGGAAACAGTAGATGAAGGAAGTTAGAGAAGCTGCCATTCAGTATATAGATTTATAATTAATCTCAAACTGTTCCCTCAAGAGAGGACATCAATAAAACAGCTCATTACACAGAAAAGTGACCAATATCTCTCTGTAGTGACATACATTACCCAAGTTACTTTAATATTTCGATAATCTTTGTTTACCTTATGCATCCAGTAGTACCTGTTGTGAACTGAGTTTTGTCCTCCCAAAATTTCTATGTTAAAGGCCTAAACTCTAGCTTCTGAGAATATAATTGCATAGTCATGTGTTGCTTAATGATGGGATGCTTTCTGAGAAATGCATTACTGGGCCATTTTATTATTGTGCAAACATCATAGAATGTACTTATGCAAACCCAAGTGGTATGGTCTAATATATACCTTGGCTATGTGGAATAGCCTGTTGTTCCTAGGCTATAAGCCTGTAGACTATGTGACTGTACTGAATATTGTAGGCAAGTATAACATAAAAGTAAGTACAGTCATTCCTGGGTATCCATAGGGGATTGGTTTCAGGACCTCCCATGGATACCAAAATCTGTAGATGCTAGAGTCTTTAATATAAAATGGCATAGTAGTTGCATATAACCTATGCATAGTCTCTTGTATATAGTACTTTAAATTATCTCTAAAATACTTATAATACCTAGCAAAATATAAATGCTAAGTAAATACTTGTATTGTTTAGGGAACAATGACAAGAAAAATCTTTGTACATGTTCAGTATAGATGAAATTTTATGTTTTTCAAATATTTGTGATCTCCAATTGGTTGAATACATAGATGCAGAACCCATGAATTCAGGGGACTGATGGTATTTGTGTATCTAAACATATTAATCTTAGAAAAGGTACAGTAAAAAATAAGGCACAAATATAAAAAGTGGTACACTGTGATGGTTTGGCTCTGTATCCTTACTGAAATCTCTTCTCAAATTGTGATTCCCACATGTTGAGGGAGGGAGGTGATTGGGGGTAGTCTCCCTCAGGCTGTTCTTGTGATAGTGAGTGAGTTCTCACAAGACCTGATGGTTTTATAAATGGTAGTTTTTCCTGCACTCTCACATGCTTGCTCTTGCCTGCTGCTATGTAAGATGTACCTGCTTCCCCTCCCACCATAGGTTTTCTGAGGCCTTCTAAGTCATGCAGAACTGTGAGTCAATTAAGCCTCTTTCCTTTATGAATTACCCAGCCTCATGTAGTATCTTTATAGCAGAGTGAGAATGGACTAATACACCCTATAGGACATTTACCATGAACTGAGCTTGCAGGATTTGAAGTTGTTCTGGGTGTGTCAGTGAGTGAGTGGTGAGTGAATGCAGTGGCTTAGGACATCACTGCACGCTAACATAGACTTTATAAACACTCTACACTTAGGCTACACTAAATTTATACACAAATATTTTTCTTTCTTCAGTAATGAATTAACTTTAGTCTACTGAAACATTTTTATTTTATAAACTTTTTAATTTTTTTTACTTGTTGACTTTTGTAATAATGCTTAGCTTAAGCACAAACACATTAAACAGATGTACAAAATAATTTCTTTATATCTTCATTCTACAACCTTTCTTCTATTTAAATGTTTTAACTTTTTAAACATTTTTGTTAAAAACTAAGACATAAACACACATATTAGCCTAGGCCTACACAGGATCATCAATACCACTGTCTTCCAACTCCATATCTTGTATCACTGGAAGGTCTTCAGAGGAAATAGTGTCCATAGAACTGTCATCTCCTATGACAACAGTGCCTTCTTCTGGAATCTCCTGAAGGACATACCTGAACCTGTTTTACAGTTAACTTTTTTTTAAAAGTAGAATGAGTACACTCTAAAATAACTAAAATGTATAATAAATACATAAGCCAGTAATAGTCATTTATTAATATTTCCAAGTATTATGTGCTGTAATTGCATTTGCTATACTTTTATACAACCAGCAGTGCAGTAGGTTTGTTTACACCAGCATCACCACAATATACGAGTAATGCATTGCACTAAAGCCTTATTCCAATAGGAATTTTTCAGCCCCATTATAATCTTATGCAATTGCTGTCATATAAGTGGTCCCTCATTGACCAAAAGGTCATTATGTGGTAGATGACTATGAGGAGAGAGGGCCTTTAAACAGGTAATTAAGTTAAAATGAGGTCATTAAGTTAAAATGAGGCCATTAGCTGGGCCCTAATCCAATCTGATTGATTTCCTTATAAAAAGAGATTAGGACATAGAAACACAGAGATGGTAGACCACGGAAAACACAGAAGATGACGATCTATAAGCCAAGGAGAGAGGCCTCAGGAGAAATCAACCCTGCTGACACCTTGATCTTGGACTTTCATTCTCCAGAACTATGAGATAATATTTCTGTGGTTTAAGCCACCCCGTCAGTCTGTGGCATTTTGTTACGGAAGGCCTCGTATACCAATACAGTACCTAAATATACAAAGGTCGTGTTGCAGAACTTTCTCCTTACTTCAGCTAAAACTGGGCTCTTGTCACACGATCAGGAAAGAATAGGCTCGCAGACACATAGAAGGGAAAGGAAAATGAAATTTACTGGGAGAAAAGGAAAAAGGGAAAATAACTCTCAGCAAAGCGCGAGTGTCCTGCTGGCAGGTTTCCTTCTCACAGATTGAATCCCAGCTTACCACCTAGGAACTGAAGAGGCCAGACTCCTACCTGCAGACAAAGCACACTTCCCAAGGCTCCACCCATTCATCCCAGTGCACAGGTGGGCACTGTTGAGAGAAAATCAGTCAGGAAAGGGTGGGCTACATCCAGGACAAGCAGTCCGGTTTTTCAGCCTTCAGGCTGTTTTAAGCTTGAAGCCAGGGCTTTGCTGGGGACCTTGGCTGTCTCTTGTCTCTATCAGTTGCTACTAAGTATTTGTTTTTAGCGAACAATCCATTTGACTAGTTGACTATTGGTGTCCTGCCTGTATGCTCTTGCCTACTACAAGAGAGAGAGCTTCCACATGCTGATGGCTTCCCCCAGCTCTCCGCCTGAGTCTAAGGAGTAGGCAGAGACGGTTGCAGTTCATGATTTTGGGGGCAACCTTCAACCAACAAGGAATCCCAGTCAATAGGTAAGTACTCCATCTTTCTTGCCCCTTAGTGGAACAATTCTGACATGTGTCTCTCAGAGTGTACCTAGCACAGCCTACTGCCATCCCATAGCCAAGGCTTAAAGCTAAAAGGTTGCACAAGGGGAAGAAAAAAAAAGTGAAAATGCCATAGTAATTACTTGAAAAAAGAGTCCAGGCTCAGTGGCTCACACCTATAATCCATCCCAATGCTTTGGGGGGCTGAAGCAGTAGGATCCTTTGAGCCCAGGAGTTCAAAGTTACAGTGAGCTATAATCATACCACTGCACTCCAGCCTGGGTGATAGGGCGAGACCCTGTCCTTAAAACAAAATCGAATAAATAAAATAAAAACTGAAATACACTACCCTTTGTTGGACTAAAACGAAGATGCTGAGGCAAAATTAATATAAATAGTTTATTTGCGCCAAGCTTGATGATTGCAGTCCAGGAGTGTAGATTCCAGGTGCCCTCAATACAACTTCAATTAAGAGTTACAAGAGGATCTTTAAAGGGAAAGAGGAGGCTGTTCCTGGGTTACCAAGAATTAAAATTGAAATTACATTAGCTATTTGTTGGCTATATATTGTTTCTTGTATCACAAATTCTAGAAACATGAAGATAATGGACCAGGCAGCCAGTTAGGAACAAAATGTGTTTAACCAATTGCTGCCAGTCATAGGTTGCTGGGTGGAGTCTGCGTCATGCCTGGAGTGAAGTCCCATAGTCAAGTTTCTCTGAGCCTGCAAACCTCACGTATCTCAGACTGCTCTGAACTTCTTTGTCTTTTCCCTCACCTTTATTCTTACTACACTAATAAAAATTCAATCTGCAGTTGCTCCAGCCTTCTCTTAAACAAGCTTCAGCATTTAGCAGTGTTCGCTGTGAAAAAGGTTGTTTTCAAATCAGACCCTGTTCACATAGAAAATGTTGCATCAGGACTTTAAAAATAGAAGCATAAATACATTTATCTTATTATACAATAAAATATTAAAATTCCTGTCTTATGTTATTAGATTTAGACATTTGAATTTCATCAGCATAAGTTATACTTGAGATTCCTGTCGAAGAGGTTGTGGACCGCTGTTGCTCTACGATCATTCTGAGCCTCAGGTCGGTGTCACATTTCACTATGCTTTTCTTCCACAGTTAGCATGAATTTTTGCACAACTACATAATACAGACAAGACACTATGAGGAAGATTTGGCAACAAAATGACATCAAGTTCAAAGAAAATATACATTGTGATGAGGATTTAAATTCCATTTGGGCTAACTCTGTGATCTATGTGAATCTAGGATTTCTTGCCCCTAGTAATTCACTCTTCTCACACCTGGTGTCTCAGTTTTGTAGTGAAGTTCAAACTTCCGCCTCTGAAGGATCTAGTCTAAGTTTGTTGAAGTGAATTCACAATAGACAGGTTAATGGGCAAAAGTCCTACAGTTTTATTAGCACGCATAAGCACAGGGGAATTACATAAGAATGATTATTCTACAACCCAATGAGTTGCAGGTGTTTATATACCCTTCTTTATGGAAGAGGTGGGGTATGGGGAGTGTAGACAATGTTTTTGATGGGTAGTAAATGATTATTAGGGAGAATGAATGGAGCCAGGAGACAGAAATTAACTTGTAAACGATTCTCTGTGGAGTTTAATGAGCCCAAGAGTCAAACATGGTCTTGAAAAAGTCCATACAGGTATGGTTGCAATCCTCAGTCTTTCCTTCTGCCATAGATAATGAGATTTCAGGGAAAGAATGGCAGTTGTTTTTCTCTGGCAGGTCCAGTCTTAAGGTAGATATGGGAATATCAGAGCATAGCCTCTCCCAGCGTCAGCTGATCTTCAAGATCCTTCATTTTTAAACCATCAGCACTGCAGGGTGCCATATTTGGGGGTGAAATTCCCTGCGCTCTTTCAGTTCCAGCTCCCCAAAAGCAGATTAGATGTAAGCAGCTCTTTGGAAAGCTACAAGTATTCCAGTAGAAGGATGAAAGGGGAGAAGACAGACTTGACTGAGCTTAAATCCGCCAGACAGTTTTCTAAATGAGACCAAATTAAATCTAAAGAGTTTTAAACCAGAAAAGATCAAGATATTTCCAGATAATTAATGGAATTGGTGACATTACATTTCATAGGTATTTCCACTAGAAGAAAAAATCATAGCCAAAACAAAATTCTTTACTACTAAGTATGGTCTAAGAGTAGTAAACGTTTTAAATGGTAGCAGAGAGGAAAGGAAGTTGAACTCTACAAGGGCAAGCATGATCGTCTTCCATTCACAGCTGAAAGTCCATGCCTACAGCCAGCACCTGAGACATGAGGGTCACACAACAAACATAGGAAGAAAGGAGGGGGATCAAGTAAGATAAGGAAGGGCTAAGGGTTCCCAAGAGGCTTACTTCATTAGGAAATTTTAAAATAATCAAAATCAAAATCCTTCTGAAACCCAAACAGACATGGCAAGACCAAACTGGCAACATAGTCAATAGGAGAAGGATTTATCATAAAAAGTTGATGGATGGTGTATATATAGTAAAATTTCTAAATAGAAAAAATTGAAGTTGAGAGTTAAGCCTTATAGTGTTATATGTGAGAGTTAAGTTATTTTCACTCTGAAATATGGCCAAGTATTTTTTTTAACATGTATATATATGTGCATTTGTTTCTCTGATGATGGCAAAACTGAAGTTTGGGATTAGAAACTACAAGTGGATATAAATTCTCAAGACTCCTCTACATGATGGAAGTAGTGTATTGATTGAGATGGGGCTGATTAATGATGAATAGCACAGATTTTCTTTCTGTTTTTTTCTTTAAAGTTCAGAGGTACATGTGCAGGAATGTGCAGGTTTGTTACAAAGGTAAACATGCACCATCACTGCGCAGATCATCCTATCACCCAGGTAATAAGCCCAGAGTCCATTAGCTATTCTTCCTGATGCTCTGCCTTCCCACACAGAATACATGCCCAGTATGTGTTGTTTCCACTCATGTGTTCATGTGTTCTCATCAGTCAACTCCCACTTATAAGTGAGACCATGCAGTGTCTGGTTTTCTCTTCCTGCATTAGTTTGCTGAGAATAATAGCTTACAACTCCATCTATGTCCCTGCAAAGGACATGACCTCTTCTTTTTTATGATGACCAAGTATTTGAATACCAGGTCAACTGTTGCTGGATAAAAACTTATTGATGAATGATGAAAGCTTTGGACACTAAGTCTTTTTATTTGAGATGGGGTTTTGCTTTTGTTGCTGCTCAGGCAGGAGTGCAATGACACAATCTCAGCTCACTGTAACCTCTGCCTCCCAGGTTCAAGAGATTCTCCTGCCTCAGCCTCTCAAGTAGCAAGGATTACAGGCACTTGCCACCATACCTAGCTAAATTTTTGCATTTTTAGTAGAGATGGAGTTTCACCACGTTGGTTAGGCTTGTCTTGAACTCCTAACCTCAGGTAATCCACCAGCTTCAGCCTCCCAAAGTACTGAGATTACAGGCTTGAGCAACCACACCTGGCCAGAAACTAAGTCTTTTTGTATATTAGAGTTCCATTCACTAAATTAGAACATTAATATATTTTCATTATTATGTTAATTGTTGTTAGTAGTAGTGTAAGTAAACATGTATATGAATGAGAAGCCATATTTGGTTAGAGTACATATTTAACAAAAAGAAATGAAAAATATCTGGAATCTCAATGTTCAAAATGACCTGAATCTTAAAACCTTAAGGACCAACCAACCACTGACATCCAAATGCCTAGGTTTGAAATCCATGACTGCTGACTTACAGCTGCATGACCTGGTATAAGTTTGTTTGTTTTTTTTTTAACATCTCTGCAGCTGTTTTCTCACCTGTAAAATGGGAATGCTAATGTCTCTTGTAATTAAGTTATTGTTAGGATAAGATAAAATTTTACACAGAAAGCATAGTACATGTCTAGCACGTGGGAGCAGTTGTCATGATGTAGAAATTGGGAGAAGGAGTCAGGTGTTATCTAAGGGCACTGGACAGTTCAAGGGCTTGTTCATGACCCACCTGAGTGAATGAATCGTCTCTTTCTTCCTCATCAGGTCCTTTGGCAAATGGGAAGTGGCACTCAAGTTTGCTTTTCCTTTTCTCATACTTTGTCTTTGTCTCTTTGTGTGACTATAATAAAACACTTCAGACTAGTAATGTATAAATAACACAAATTTATTTCCCATAGTTCTGGAGGTTGGGAAGTTCAAGATCAAGGCACCAGCAGATCTGGTGTCTGGTAAGGGCTGCTCTCTGCTTCCAAGATGGTACCTTCTTATTGCCTCCCGTAGAGGGGACAAACCTTCTGTCCTCACTTGGCAGAAGAGATGAGAGAGCAAAAAGGCACTAAAGTGGTTCCTTCAACTTCTCTCTTTTTTTTTTTTTTTTTTGAGACAGAGTCTCACTCTGTCGCCCAGGCTGGAGAGCAGTGGTGAGATCTCGGCTCACTGCAACCTCTGCCTCCCGGGTTCAAGCGATTCTCCTGCCTCAGCCTCCTAAGTAGCTGGGACCACAGGTGTGTGCCACCACGCCTGGCTAATTTTTGCATTTTTAGTAGAGACAGGGCTTCACCTTGTAAGCCAGGATGGCCTTAATCTCCTGACCTCATGATCCACCCACCTCAGCCTCCTAAAGTGCTGGCATTACAGGCATGAGTCACTGCGCCTGGCCAACTTCTTTTATAAGAGGAGTATTCTAACTACGAGAGCAGGGCCCTCATGACTTAATTACTTCCCCTAATGCCCCACCTCTTAATACTATTGCCTTGGGCTTTAAGTTCTATCATATGCATTTTGGAGGAACAAATACTTTCACATCAAGAAGCTGACTCTTCTCTTGTGTAAGACCCATGCATTTACAGCAGTGGTTCTCAAACTTGGCTGCACATTAGAACCATTCAGGGACTTTGAGCAAATAGCTGAGGCCTGGATCCATGCCTGAGACATGGTGATTAACTGGTCTCAGGTATGGCCTGATCAGTGTTTAAAAGATGATCACAATGTGCAGCAAACATTGAGATCCACTAATTTAGATGGCTAAGAACCTTCTTCAAATCCCACATCTGAAACTACAAAGTAGATCCTCATTCAGATGAATGGACTCATGCTGCTGCTACTGCTCCCTGCCTTTTCTTCCTACTCATTCCTCAGAACCTTCTAACCGACCTGCCTCCGCAGTGTGTTTTAAGCTGTCATTGTTGCTGGGTGGGGGAGTCCACTGGGAGTTTTTTTTGGCAAAACATACCCTATTAACCCCTCACCCAGGATCATGTTCAACTATGACAACAAAATTCTAACAGGTGTTAATTTTATAAATTCAGCTAAACCATTTCATTTCACAGAGAGAAATCAAATCAATTCAGCCACTTACTGGTGTCTTACATGTATATACGGCAAAAATACAACAATTTTCTAAATGACTTAGTTGTGTGGTTTTTTTTTTTTGACTAGTGGTTTTTGGCAACATGTATGCAAAGCTCCTATTACATAAACACCTCGATTTTTAAAAAATTATTTTTTAGAGACAGGGTTTTGCTGTGTTGCCCAGGCTGGGCTACAGTGGACTGATCATAGCATATAGGAGGCTTGAACTTTTGAGTTCAGGCAGTCTTCCCACTTCAGCCTCTCAAGTACCTAGGACTACAGGTGCATGCTACTACACCAAGCTATTTATTTTATTTTTGAAACAAGGTCTCAATATGTTGCCCAGGCTGGTCTCAAAGTCCTGGCCTCAAGCGATCCTCCCGTCACACCCTCTCAAAGTGCTGGGATTACAGGTATGCACCACCACACATCGCCCAATTTTCTTTCTTTCTTTCTTTCTTTCTTTTCTGAAAACCTAACAACTGATCATATCATCCAAAGAATATTTCCCCAGGTTCTAGTTTTCACAACACAGGCCACATTTAAAAAATATTATTGATGAATTAAATAGTAGTAGTGGTAGATTAAATATCAGTGAAAGATACTATTGTTTATTCAAAATATATGTGTATATTTTCAAGCAATGTCTAAGAAATAAATTGGAATATTACATTTATTTTTTTCAAAGAGATGATTTGGTAAACAGCATTATCTTGAAAGCAACGAGTTCTTTTTCATGCTTATCATGCTTTCTTTGTATTCAGTTTAAATGTCACACATCAGCATCAATAGGTGGGCTATTGTTGGTGACCTTTATATTATGTTGAAAAAGCACCAGGAATTTTTTTCCCCTGTATTGTCAAAGAAATAGGGAAAAGACTTAAAGCCCTGCTCTTTCATTGCCAGAAATGCCTGCAATCAGAGCTTATATTCCCCATTACATGACATCATAATCACAGTCAATAAATATTAATGGCAAATTCCAGAGAATTCCATGGATCCCTTTAGCTAGCATGCAAATGCAATGGGATTGGGGAGCACTTCTTATTAGATTTTGCATGTGCCTCTGCCAAAAATAGTAACCTTCACCCAGGGACCTACGAATTAATAAATAATACAAGAGAAACATTTATGCCTGAACATAAACTTCATAAACTTGTTTTCTAAAGTGTTGATTTAAAGTGTGTATGTGAAGCAATGGTAAAGAAGACTCCCTGTTCAATAAATGTTGCTGGGTTAAGCCGGCTAGCCACACGCAGAATGAAACTGCACCCTACCTTTCACCGTATATGACACTTAACTCAAAAGTGATGAAAGAGTTAGATGTAAGACCTCAAACTGTAAGAATCCTAGAAGAAAACATAGGAAACACCATCTGGACATCAACTTTGGAAAACAATTTATGACTAAGTCCTCAAAGCAAATGCAAGGAAAACAAAAATTGACAAATAGGACCTAATTAAACTAAAGAGCTTCTGCACATAAATAGAAACCATGAACAGAGTAAACAGACAACCTACAGAACCGGAGAAAATATTCACAAACTATGCATCTGACAAAGTTCGAATATTAAGAATATATAAAGAACTTAAACAGTTGAACAAGCAAACAACAAATAACCCCATTAAAAGTGAGCAAAAGGCATGGTTGGATATTTCTCAAAAAAAGCAGCCAAAAAAAATATTTAAAAATGCTCGAAATGCCAGATATAGGTGACAGGGATGGAGGCAGCAAACCACATTGCCATGCAACAATCCTGCATGTTCTGCACATTACCCCAGAACCTAAAGTGCAATAAAATATATTTTTTAAAATGCTTCACATCACCAATCATCAAGAAATGCAAATCAAAGCCACAATGAAATACTAATTTACATTCCCACCAATGGTCAAAATGGTGGGACATTTCACAACAGTCAAAATGGCCATTATTAGAAAGTCAAAAAATACCACAGGCTGGCAATGTTGATTAGAAAAGGGACTGCTTATACACCATTGGTGGGAATGTAAATTAGTTCAGCCAGTGTGTAAGGCAGTTTGGAGATTACTCAAAACTTAGAACTGCCATTCAACCCAGCAATTCCATTATTGGATATATATCCAGAAGAAAACAAATTGTTCTAACCAAAAAGACACATGCACTTACATGTTCATTGCAACCCTATTCACAATGGCAAAGATATGGAATCAACCTAGGTATCCATCAACAACAGATTAGATAAAGAAAATGTGGTACATATACACTATGGAATATCACACAGTCATAAAAAAGAACGAAATCATCTCCTCTGCAGCAACATGGATGCAGCTAGAGACCATCATCCTATGTGAATTAATGTAAGAACAGAAAACCAAATACCACCGGTTCTCACTTGTAGGTAAGAGCCAAACGGTGGACACTCAGGGACATGAAGATGGCAACAAACAAACTGGGAACTACTGGAAGAGGGAGGGGGACAAAGGTTGAAAAACTAACTAGTGGGGACTATGTTCAGTACCAGGATGACTCGATCGTTTACACCCCAAACCTCAGCATCACACCATATATTCAGGTAATTCATATATTAAGGGGTAGCTACACATGTACCCCTTAAATCTACTCTAAAAGTTGAAAAAAATAACTACAATATCAATAATGTGTGTATGTGTATAGATACATATACACTGTGTATTTGTGTGTATGAGTTTACCCCGTATTGTATTTAAAAACAAAACAAAAAATAATTAAATGTTATATTACTCGAGCTGGGTACTTGCTTAATAGGGTTAGCATTTAAATGGTCAGCACTGAGGTTAACAAACAGCCATTAAGATGCATCAGAGGAGTTCTCAGTTTTTTTGCAGCCACTGTTTTAGTCTGGCTGGCTACAGACTCAACAAAACGGCAGAGATGGGATTTACATAGTGAGGGCTATTTTTGTTAGTGGGAGGGATGAAACCTTTTCTTCAATATAAATAAATAAAATGGATGGTCCTGACAGACTAGCATGTGGGAAAAACTAAATCTTCCACCCCCCTCCCCGCCAACCTTGAGATTTCCATTGTCATACTCCCCTTTCCCTGGAAGGCTTCAATGCAAATTTTTTAGTTCCCAAGCATTTGCCTTGTGCGTTGCTCACAGCATCTCAGCCCCCTCTCAAAGGACTCCTTGGATACTGAGCCAACTGTCTACAAGATTCATTATTCTGGGCTTTCTGGGGTTAACACCCAAATCCTCTCCTGTGGCAGTACATGTCAGAGGAGGAATGGAGGGGGAAAATTACATGAAAATTCCTACTGGCATTGTCTTTAGAAAAAGAGGGCAATAATTAAGAGATAATGTGAAAGGGGAGAGAACATTCTCAGAGGATAATGGTCTCCTGCTGTTAAAAGGATGCCAAGGCAGAGCCAGCACCATTAATGGAAAATAAATGTCATGGCGAGGGAGGTTAAGACATTTACTTTCACATCAGAATAGCCAGTCCCTTGGTAAAGTCCTGTTATTCCAGATCATCAAAGCTGATTAAATCATTTTAGCGAATAGATGTTCATCCAGAAAAGGGACACTCCCTATGTCAGTAGCAGCCTGCAGAGTTAGACGACCTGGCATAAATAAAAAAATAAAATGCAAAATAAGTCACGTCTTTGGCTGGCTAAGAGAGGTGCAAGTGAAGCATGGTGTTTTACCAAGTCCACACTAGGCTGTGCTCTGAGAGATTCCAATTGCTTAGTGCCAGTTGTGCATTCTGTAGAAGCTTTCTAAGAGCAACACGCTTTCTTTTGTTAAGAAAAGAATTGCTCCAGAGGCAGAAACTGAAGGTTGAAGGGTCTGGGGAGGGGTGAGGGGAGGCAATCTTTACAGTAGAAATTTTTTCGGGCAAGTGGGGCTTTTCAATACCCTCAAATTACACTCATAGGACTAATTCCAGTGCTATAGTTCACAGAATGAACTCCAAAGAAATTGCAGGGTTGTTTCAAATGCCCGTAAATAAAATCCCAACTGTAACATGGTTGATAGAGTGTTTCTGGCCATCCATGGAATGACACATCAATTTATTGCTTCAAAAAATCAAATGTAAATACAGACATCATTTTTCAAATAAATGATTCACAAGTTTCATTCAGTCATGTCAAAGATCATAGTCAATACCACTAGTTCTGCACTTGTGTGACATTTCATAATTGGATTCACCATAAACAAGCTGAAAAGTCACATAAAGACACATATTTGGCAATTACCTACCATGTACAGAGATTACATATGATGTCACCAGACACATAAATATGGACAAGATAACCTCGAGATATTTATGTCTAATCCCAAGGGAAAAAGATGGAAAACTATACCTATTGTTATCCAAAAACAAAGCAAGTGTGGTAATCCAATAGAGAGAAATAATATGAGAGCCCAGGAGGGAACAATAAATTACAGTTAATAAAATTTTGGACAGCTTCATCACAAGGTATGTGGCTGCCCAGAGCACAACCAAATCAGACCCTTAACTCTCCTCTATTCAAAACCCCTAGTGGCTTCCATATCACTCAGTAAAAGCCAAAATCCTTCCTTTGACATACAAGGCCCTCCACTAACATCTCTGAGCAGATTTCCTACCATGCTTTTTATTCATTGTAGACACACTGGCCTCCTTGCTGTTCTTAGACTGTGGCAGGCACACAGCTGCCTCAGGACCTTGACAAGTGCTATTCCCTCGCCCTGAAATGCTCTTCCCCCACACAGTGTCATGGCTTGCTTCATCACTTTTTTTTCAGGTCTTAACTCAAAACTCTCCCTTCTCAGCAAGGCCTTGCTTGGCCACCATTCTTGAAACTAGAATTTCTTACCTCCTTACCCTTACATTTTGCCATACTCTAAATTGCTATATGTTTCTGTCAACGTTCTGCTCCCTCAGTTAGAATGTAAGCCATATGGGCAGAAACTTTTATATACTTTGTTTAACCAAAACAGTGCCTGGTCCATAGTAGATATTCTTAATTGCATGAATGAATGGATGGATGAATGAATGAGTGAGTGAGTGAATGAATAGGTATATTATTAATCTTCTCATTGTTTAGTCTCATTTTTTTCATGTTTCAAAAGAAGGGTTTTATTTTGGAAGCTCTAACTGTCTGGCTGGCAATATATTGCCATGTGTCTGTAACATTTCTCTTTGGAACACTGTAGAATATCTTTAAACAATATGGTTTTCTATACTATTCATTCAGATTAGAATAAAAATTGCCTTATATGAACAAATCATTGGATTTTTCCATCTGAAAAACAAAGGTATTCAATTATTGATAATTAGAATAATTACATCAACCATTTAATGAGTACATACTCTCTGTAAGGTTCATTTGTCAATCAACGCTTAAATATTTATAGACTCCACAATATATGCTAGGCACTGAACATATATGGTGAACAAGAAATACAAATTATTTCATTTGCCTCTGAAGTCTTTCTGTAATCTGGTCCACCTATGTATTCCATCACCAAATATATATTGAATACCTGCTATGTATCAGGTGTGGCAAAATGCATCCTTACTGTTCAACAATATTTTCTTGTACTCCTCAAGATCAGTAAGCTTAGTTTTCTTATTTTCTTTAATTCCCACAGCTTCTCATGCTGTCCTCTCTAACAACTTCCCTCTCCTCACTTGTTCAGACATTCTCCCCTTTCTAGGAGGGAGAGGGGTGTCTCTGCTTCATTCAGCCTGGTCTCCTTGCTGAATGAAGGTGGCTAACACCCCAGTCCTGATTTCATGGCACCCCGGAATGCACTGTTTCACGTGTAATCTTGCCACTCTTCCCCTAAACTTGACTTCACATCGCAATCACCCGAAATACTTAAAAAAAATGGTAGCTAAATTTAAATTCCAGGAAGCAACACACAAATCAATGATTTAGGCCCAAAGTTGGAAACAAATTCTCCAATTTGAATTAACAATGGAGTAGTCAATCTACATTTAATATGGATGTTGGTATCATGTGCTTTATATGATGATGTTATTGGGCATAACAGTATTCAACAGAGTGGCAGTTTTCATCTTGAATGTTTCTTGCCCATGAATTTAGACAAAATCCTGGAAATATTAGCTAAACAATATCAAGTGTCTGTTAAAAGGTCTTCATTCCCTAATTGTAAATACAAAATCATGAATTTCATAAAACATGAGTAGCAATCATTGTAATTGTGTCGGGCTCAATTGCCTGGTGTGCAGCCAGCTCATACACCAAGGCACCATGAATTGCATGAGAGAAAGAGGTTTAAGGCAGGAGGATACCTCAAATTGGCTTCCCCAAGGAGGTTAGGGCTTTTAAGGGATTTGGGATGAGTAGTGGGCTGGGGATCACTGATTGGTCAAGAGTGAAAGGTGAAGTGATGGAATGGGGGATGAGGAAACTACAGTCTTGTGTTGTTGATTTGGTTCCTTGGTGAGAGTCTTCAGAGTGGCTGGCATCAGCCATTCTGTGGGAATTCAGGATCTGAAAACATTTGAGGTAATTCTAAAGCACGAAGGCCCAATAAATTATATCTATCTATAGAAAAAACAGGGAAGCAAATGGTCAGTATCTAGTGCTACTTGACTTTCAGTTAGTAGGTAGCTGTAGTAAAGTAGTCAAGAAGGCAACCTGGTTAATGTGTAACTGTTCTCTAAAGCCTAGCATGAAATTCTCGTTAACAGTGTGGGGACAGTTTCAATGTCACTGCCTATTTACCTCAAATCCCATTAATTTAGGGACTGTAAAATTCTTTCTAATTAAGGACAAGTTATATAATAAGTAGAGCCTTTTAGATATAACTTTCCACATTTCCTCCAGTGACGCAAGTTTTGGTGAAAATCATGGTGGTTTGGGGAACTTATTAGAAAGTTATGTCTCTTATGAAAGAGTTTCTGGGTGAATGGGTTTTCTTTTTGTTAATGATGTTCTCAGACCAAGTAGAAGATAGATTATTTTCATCACATTAAAAAAAAGTACTTTTCTTGGAACAGAAGAAGTTCTAAGTTCCCTGGAGTCTCATTTCATTCCCATAAACCTTTGTGTAATGGACTGATTGAGAAGGAGGGAAGAGGAAGAGTCAGAGAGGGTGGCAATCTAAGGGAAGACATAGCTTCCTGAATGCTGGGTAGGAAATCTTGGGAGTTCCAACCCAACCTACTGCACATAGTAACACTGTGAAGATTCAGAGTGTGTGAGAATGTACCTAACAGCTAAATGTTACTCAAAATGCTTTATTCTTTCATTTTCTCTCCATTCTGTCTTTACCTTACTCACTGTATTAGTCTGTTCTTATACTCTTATAAAGAACTACTTGAGACTGGTAATTTATCAAGAAAAGAGGTTTAATTGACTCACAATTTCACAGGCTGTGCAGGAGGCATGGCTGAGGAAGCCTCAGGAAACTAACAATCATGGCAGAAGGGCAAAGGGGAAGCAAGCACATCTTCACATGGAGGCAGGAGAGAGAGAGAGAATGAAGGGAAAGTGCTACATATTCTCGAACAACCAAGTCTGGTGATAACTGGATATCACCAGAACCACAAGAGAGAAATCTGACCCCATGATCCAATTGCCTCCCACCAGGTTCCTCCACCAACACTGGATTACAATTCCGTGTGAGATTTGGGTGGGAACAAAGAGCCAAACCATATCACTCACAATCTTTTCCCTTACATTTTCCATTTATGAACCATAATTGTCACCTAGAAAATTTTGACATATGTGATACTGTTTGTATTTAGAATAAGTTAGGCATTCTGAAACATTTTAAGTTATCTATTAATAAAAACAGACTTTGATAGAAAAATTTACTGATTGTCTCTGAGGTAACATTAAATAAAATATATTTCCCCTTCTTTCCTCTACCACACAGAGTTGGGGTAGAGGGCACAACCAGAATGTTCTGTTATATAATTTTTGTGTCTCAGTTCCTTCATGTTCCAGGGGCAGATTGTAGACCCATGTAATTTTTCTAAATGATGATATTCACTCTACCATCTCCAAATAACAGAGTCTATGGAAAATTAGATCTAAACTGACATTCCCAGTTGACATTCTATCTAAGAGTGTCATCTATGCATTGATTCTTTCAGCAACAGAAAAATATCACAAAACATTTATCTTAGGGAGTCTGACACATGCTCAATTTATTCCTGATAAGTAGGAAAATGGGGAGATCTGACATTAAAAGCTGAAATTTCTCATATTAAGAAAGAATATATGAAAATAATAGTGTGTTAAAGTGCGTACAAGGATGCCTAGTTGTCCTCTGCAAGTCTCTTATTGGAAATGATAGGACAATATAATCTCCTTTCATAAAAAGAGTATATTGTCCTGTCATTTCCAATGAAATGTATATACATTCCTTTAGCCCCTGCAATTGAATTTTCAATTCTTAATCCAAAGAAACCTAATCACTCTCAAATATCTACATCAAAGTCTTGCCTTACTACCTGACATGTCTAACACCAGCATCATGTCTTGGAGAAGGGGTGGGGCGTCTTTAAAACCTGATTATTTTAACTTATTTTAGGCATTGCTGTTCTTGGGCACTGGTCTATCAAGCAAGAAATTTGCTGGAACTCTTTTGTCTAAGTAAGCCAGTATCACCAACCCTCAAAGAGAAAGCATGATTTTGCATGAATGTGTCTAAAAGTCATATAATTATATTTGGGAAGGAGGAGAGGAAAGAGAGAAGTTAGGTTGTATGCAAAAGGCTCTTTCACAATGAGTAGGACACAGAATAGTCTGATGGAGATCAGGAGAGCAGACTCAAGTTCCTGGAAGCAGCTCTGCACAGTTCTAGCAGTTCGATTTTGCCTGATTCTTAATTGTGTCCAGGCATCAATACTTCTGCTTACCCAGCAAGGATCTGTTGAGCACCAACTATACGCTGGGAGCTTCTATTAGTTTTGCATTTTGTTCATGGTACTTCAGTTTCTGTGAAGGCAAATGTTGACCTAACACAGCACTGAGAAATTGTTCCATGCTGGAAATACCTACATAGATAGCAGCTGCAATTCAAGAGCTTTGAAGTTTTTGTTGTTGATGGTTTCTTTAAGCAATAGTTTTTCTACAGCAAATCTCTCACTAAGATGGCCACTCATTATATCAAATTAATTTCTGCAGTAAAATGGCTTGTAGTCTTCATGCCCGTTATTTTGTACTTCTGCTCTCCTATTACTGGCCGCTATGTAGGACCTTACAAACATCTCAAGCTGTCATTCCTAGAGTTCATGCTGGCTCTCTGTGGTCTCTCATAGACCACATCTAAGTTAGTGTCAAGTTCAAGTTCTCTTTTTTTCTTTTATTTACTCACTTAACAAATAATTATGGAGTGCTACGTGCCTCCATAATAATAATAACCACATGCCTGTCACTGTCCCAGGCACTGGGATATGGAAATGAGCAAAACAGACAAAATTAATTTACACTCTAATTGGAGAAAAAGACAACCCAATAAGTACAATGCATAATATATTATTTTATGGTGAAGGGCATAGGTTCTGAGGAGATTGGGGCAGAGAGAATTACAATTAGGGGAACGAAGGCTGACTTGGTGTTCTCAGCTTCTTGTGGTAACTGATGTGAACAAGGATATGAGACAAACAAATTAATCACAGTCTCTAGGCTAACACTGGCATAAATCTGTGCATCTCTGGGAAAGGGAAGTATTAATCCAAGCAGGGTAGCTCACAGTTTTGGAGCCCCTTCTTTGTTCTTGCGAATGGTGACACAGGGACAAAGAAGGGGACTGGGAGAGTGGCTTTCTTATCTAGAACTGAAGAGCTCTAGAGCTCATTCCTGCCTTCTTCGTTCATTGACAGAATCTTCACTAAATTCCCCAGTGGATTCTTATCCAGATCACTGTCACTGAGATATATTAAAATAGAAAATGTCTTCCTTAAAATCCCTGAAGAAATTACCAAAAATATACATGCAACATTTTCACACGAAGTAAGAAAGCACAAATGTTAAAAATTTTTTTTCAACATTTGATGGCTTGTGTCCTCCCAAGGAAATTAAATAATATCCATAACTTTCTTTATTCTTAATTTTTCTCTTTCACCACCAAGTGAGAAATAGAAGAAAAAATATGTCAATTATTTTTGTTTCTAGCATACTGTGATTAAACTGTGTGTTTCTAATTATAAATTACCTCCTTGGATTAAAAAAAAAATGTTGCTTTCAACACAACACCACAAAATTGTCCCTATGGCCTGGTAAGCAGTGGCAGCATTAGAGCTGACTGGGAACATCAACAAAGAAAAAGTGTCCTTAATAACATGATTATTGGCCATCACACACTTCAGCTGGGGACTTTTCTACTCGGATGTTTCTGTGGACCCTGGGGAGGGAGTATTTGGAAAGAGCTCAACATTGGACATTGACTAACTGATTTTCTGGCTATAAATAAGAACAAGCATGTGCCCTGGGGAAAATAATGAATGTCGCTGAGCATAGAGAAGAAATTAAGTTAAATGTACATGGATAGTTACTTTTTCTAAGTGTGAATACAGTAGGTTGTATTTATACAGTTTTTTTTTTGTGTATCATGGTATAGATTCAGAGTTGCATGTGGGAGCTGAAGGGAGCACTCATTTTTCTGTTCACCAAGCCATTCATTCACTCTATTGAGGATCTCCATTCATCTATGGGAGAGTCACATTTTTGTAGCTTGCACAAAAGCATTGTGTGGCTTATTAGAGAATAAATAAACACAAACACACACGTATCTCACAACAATTTCTACTCTGCTCTATGGATTCAAATTTTTCCTTTCTGTTGGATATTTCCGCTTAGCCAGAAAACATTTTGTAAAGTACAAGCACTTAAGACAACATACATTTATTATTAATTCCCCAAGCCATCATTTCTGCCTCTAATTTTTTTCATTCAGTCATTACCTCACTACCTATCCCCACTTTATTTTCTATAATCTACAGTCAACCACTGCTGAAATCCTTGTAATAGACATCTGTCCTTCTCTAACTACCAAATCCACCCACCTTCTCAATTGTGTTTCGTTCCCATAGCCTCGCACTGTGGATCACCACCTGTTTCCCTAAATCACTCCTTCCTTACACTTCTCATTTTCAGGATGGTGGTTGTTTATGTTTGTTTGTTTGTTTCTTCTCTAGAATTGCTTCTTCTGTGACTTTATCTCTGGTCCATCTTCCTGCCTCTAGGCCCTCATCGTAGGTGTCCCGGAATTTTCTATTTAACCCTCTTCTCCACCCTCTGTCTTCTAGAAAAATGTATTTACTCTCACTATTTCAAGTATCATCTCTAAGCAGAGAGCATCTAAGTAGCTATCTAGAGGCCTGACCCCTCTCTTGAGCTCCAGTCCCAAATATTTGTGTTCCAGACCAACAGCCAAACTAAGCTGCGGCTTGTAGCTGTATCTATTGTGAACAACCCCCAGGCATACACAGGGGCAGCTGGGTCTGTTATGAATGACCCCCAGCCATGCACATGGATAGCTGGGTGTGTTGTGAATGACCCCCAGGCATACACATGGGTTTCAGCTCAAACTGAAATAAGAGCCAGAGCAGTCAGTCCTCTCCCACTTTTTGAGGGCTCTTCGGAAAAGACAATTGTCAAGGAGGGAGGTATAAAAGGAAAGCAGAGAGAAGAAAGGGGAGAAATAGCAAAGACGGGCTTCAACCTCTGCTCAGCCCTCAAAGTTTGATTTCCTATGGTCACCTCAAAGTTCATCTAGAGAATCTGAACCATCCTCTAGCCTGTCCTTAAATTTGTCTTCCTTCCTATCTTGTTTAAATTAACGTCACTTCATCTTTATGTTTATCTGGATTCAGAACATCAGCACAACTTGAATTCCTCTCTCTAGCTTCTGGTTCTTTTTCGTTTTATCTTGTGCAATATATTTTTCTATTTTATATCCCTTTTCCTTTCCCACTGCCTTTGCCTTGATTCCAGTTTCCACTGCTTCTCACCTGGACTGTTCCAAAAATGCCACTGACCACTATCCACTCAAGCAACTCACTCCCATGTGCCATTCTCAGAGGTATAACATTGCTTCTAACATTCCCTGGTTATATGGATTTTTTTTTTTTGAGATGGGGTCTCACTCTGTCACCCAGGCTGGAGTGCAGTGGCTCAGTCATAGCTCACTGTAGCCTTAAACTCCTGCACTCAAGCACTCCCAAAGTAGCTGGGACGATAGGCAATCACAAACACACTTGGCTAAGTATTTTAATTTTTGTAGTGACGGAGTCTTGCTATGTTGCCAAGACTGGGGGATATGTTTTCAGAAAACATACACACAAACCGAAAAATCTCAGGAAATATTATAAATGTTCTTCTTTCCATTGAAGAGTGTACTTCTCTTGGCTAACCACAGGGCAATTTATTAATATTGTATGTAATTTATGGTTTTAAAATGTGGTTATAAATATTCATTTGTGAGAGAAAGACTGGGAAAATAGCAATCAGTGGGAAGAAGGCTTTGTATGTTAAGGGAGTGAAAAGTGAACCAACTAAAGAAAGAGTTCTCAATAAACCAAGACAGCATGTTATTCTGTGACGTTAGATAGGCAAGGTTCCACGTGAGAAAAGAAAACACAAAGGGGGCATGTGTGTGTGCATATGTTTGTATATGTCTCCAACTACACAAAGGAGTTCTGTTTCTTCAAAATGACCAACCACGAGTTGGAAGAGACCAAACTCACAGCACTAAACAGGAATTCCAGAATATTCTTTCTAGTTGATAATTTTGGACTCCATCAATATACTCCACCATTTAACTTGGTTCAGTTATGATGGCTAATGACTAGCTATTGAAGAATATCCTTAAAGAAAGAATGGAATGTGAGTTGGTTTGGAATTTCAGGGACTTCTTCCACGTTCTCTGAGAGTAGTAGTGCATGAGCCCCATAATCCCACTGACATAGAATATAGTATCAGTGATGGTCCTCAAGTTGTTTAAAGCGACCCATTGTTAGGGAGTTGCTTTCACGGGCCACTTCTCCATTCTCACAACCTCCAGCTCCCCAAAAGAACTAGGAGATGCTCCCAAAGAAAACACTTTTTAAAACATAAGCTTCCTGCTGGGGAGAGAGAGTCAGGACACGGATCTTCAATTTTGTTTGTATTTGCCATGAGAAGTTTTGATTATATCAGTGAGCTAATCCCTTATGTTCCTCTCTCAACGTCCCACCTCCTTAGTCTAACTGGTTCATAATCCATTCCTTGTCTCTTACTCCCTGCATACTACAATATCACCTCCTTGAAGGCAGAGAGTGCCTTTTGTATCTGGCATGTGTGTAAAATAGGTAAGTGAATCAACAAATCAATGAGCAAATGTACCCCATAGCAATGGCTCCCAAAATATTAGATTAAAATATCAAAACACAGTCATTAATTGAACAAAAATAAGAATATTTGCATAGAAATATTGCTATAAGTACTTTCATTTTGGTAAATTCCAAGAATATGTGTTTCAAAATGAATTAGGAAAATAGCTGCACTGTATTCATTTTTGGTATTGAATTCAACTGTATTCATTTTTCATTTTCTCTACCACTTGACCTTACACTTTGGCTCCCCTCTCTTCGATTTCCTTTTTGCTTGTTAGGCTCAACTTTTAGACATCTTCCAATTCTTCTGACAGGCCATCATCTCTCTGGTCTTTGTGACTTCACATATGAGGTTTACTGAGCCCTCCGATTTATCTTCCTCACCTTCGTATCGCACAGTTCTCAACTCAAAGGAGATATTCTCAGATAGACCACTTTGACATCTTTCTTGGCTAGCTCCATCTGTATATACTGAGTGTGTGTAACCATCAGAACATTAATGAGGACATATTTTTATGCATGTCTTCCTGCCTAGACCATCAGCTCCTTGGAGGTTCAAGTCTGTCTTGTTCACTTGGTTAGTATTCATTGCTTTTAGTACAGTGCCAAGCAAACTGCAGGTGTTCCATAAATATTGTCAAATGAATGAAAGTCTAGTCACATCTCAAAGTTAAACAAGCGTCATTATCATTTTAGTATCTTTGGGGAGATTTCATTCATTCATTCAATGAAAAATATATATTGAGCCCTTACTTTCTCAAGCTCTGCTAGAAATATTCAAGCTCTTAACTCTATAAACAGATCTATTATTTTCTCCCTCAAGTATTTCCAGCCCAGAATTCATTTTATCATCCAAGAGATGTACTTAATAAATCTAGACTAAAATACCATCTCCAAAACTCCTGATGTCCTTCCTGTATAAATATGCTATTTTTATATTCTACATTGTCTAAAGCTATTTAACTTCCTAATCACACACACTGCCTTATGTAGTAGCTACATTCCCAAAAATGTTACTTAAAAATCAAATTATATATTTCAAGTGAATAGCACTGTCATTTTGAATATTATGTACTCTTAATTTTTATTAAACCTCAACTGACAGTAGTTTTTGACATTTTACATTGCTCCAGAATTTTTATCTTGATTAATTAATAATACATAAACTAGGCTTAAAAGTATTGGAGGAGTATCTATTTAAATAAACATGTAAATAATTCCCTTTATTTTGGTGAATGACACATTATTTAACCTTTGTGTAGTAATTCTTTGCTCAATGGCCCATATATGTCTGAGATATAATGTGTCCTTTCTTTAAGGGGGTTCAATTAATGTTTCATTTTTGCAATGTTGAAATTAAAATTCAGTTTTCCCTTTTTAAAGAGTTTTTTTCACTCTTACATTGCCAATATTGGAATTGCCACTAACAGATTTTTCAGGAGTGAGGATGAAATGATGTGTGAGAGAAAAAAATAATGTGATAGGGAAGTTTGACAAAGTGTTTTAACTAGGCAGAGGCTGAAATTAGAAGCTGGTTATATGAGACATAGCTAAGAAGACATAACATTAAATATGCAGTGATAAGCTGAAACCCTGTTCAAGTAATAGAGCATCACATGTAAAGGTATAGGTGGTATGGTTAACTATTTTTACCATAAAAAATAAATACTGAAACACTGGAAGCTTTCCTAATTCCAACATGACTGGAGTAATATGTTTATGACCAGATGAGGCAGTTGAATGGAGATTTGCATAGGCCAGCACGAATTCTACTTATGCAATGGCAGTAGAGAGACTCATAAAAAAGCAAGATGGACCATTTGAGAAACACTTGCATTTTTATAGCTATTTTTATATTTAATGATCAAAGGCATTTTATTACCCATGTTAGGGGGAATTCATTCATTCACCTTAAAACTCTACCATCTTGGAGAAACAAACAAACAAAAAGTCATGACACATCTTTGTAGCCATAACCAAGTGAAGAATTTAACCAAGTAATCTCTTTCAATGATAAATGATGAAAAAAAAAAAGGTGAATTTTATCTGGGGGAGAAATAATCAATTCATCTCAAAGTTTGGATAAAAGCAGAAGTCATTTTATAGACCATTAGGAAGAAGCTCAGGTAAAGAGACAGAGCCCATTAAAAGGCAATCTCTTGTCTCCTACTGGATACTGATTTATTACAGGCACAAAGGGGGAAGTTTTGCTTGGGTTCCATCCGTTACTTACTGCATCTCCCCAGGAGATTCAGCATCTGCCATCCAGGTGCTGGCTTGGTCTGCACTTGTTTTATTTATAAGATCCAATGAGATTGTCGCCAAACTGATATGACTGCAGGGTTCCTAAACCCCTTGGCACACAACACTTGGATACACCTTTTTCAGCAAATATGATCAGCTTAACATCTGGTGGTTTCCCTCATTCTGTATGCATGCTCTGGAGGCCAGAGTGAGCCAAGGTGATATGATTCTCTTAATGCTTATGTAATTTTGCTTGAATTTAGAGGAGGGCTATAAACCAGAGCCCATTACTTTGCTTATATGATGATATAGTTAATTGCAAATTGGAAAAGTTTATTGGCTTACCTATTGGTTGGCCCCCAAACAACCAGTATGACTGATAACTATGACTAAGAAAAATAATTTTGGTAATACTTCATCTCACCACCTGGCTGATCATAACATTTAGAAAGCCTGAAACTATAGGCCTGGTTGATGATTTGTACCAATATGCTGTGCGTCTACCACTGAGATGTTTGGAGATCTCAAGTTTCAGAACAGAGCTAATGGCCTCAAGCCTAGGAATACACTGATTAAGCAGTTTCAAAGGTTAGAGCAGAAGAAAAACTATAGTCACCCTCAGGAAGCTGGCGGTATGAAGAGTAAGTAACTACATATGAATGATGTGAGCATTGCTGCTTTTTTTTTTTTTTTCAGGACTGTTCAAAGTAACAAATGACAGTTAAGCATCATTCCTGTTTGGGCTGTATCACGCTGTTGGTCACAGCATGCCCTTGAAAAGTAGAGATCTCAGTTCACTATCTGAGCAAGACGTGAATCCATTTCATAGCCAGGGCAAGATGTTAAATAGTAATTGTGAGCCCAACTCTCTAACACATACCACATGCTTTTTGAATCATCTTGTAGATGGAACTACTTTCCCCTTGGGCTTCATATACAAGGAAACAGTCCTGTGTTATGGACTGAATGTTTGTGTCCCTCCCAAAATTCGTATGTTGAAATGCAATCCACAGAATGATGGTATTTGGAGGTGAGGACTTTGAGAGCTAATTAGGTCATGAGTTTGAGGCCCTCATGAATGAGATTAGTGGTCTTATAAGAGGTCAAAGAGCTCACTCTCTCTCTCTTTCCACCGTGGCAGGACGCAACACAAATCAGCAGTCTCAATCTCAAAAGAGAGCCCTCACCGGAACTCAACCATGCTAGCACCTTGATCTCAGACTTCCAGCCTTCAGAACTGTGAGAAATAAATTTGTTTGTTTTAATAAGCCACCTAGTCTGTAGCACCTTGTTGTAGCAGCCTGAGCTAAGACAGCCAGCATGTAGCTTCTCATTTGTTTTTTGAGTCACAAAGGCCTATAAATAGGAGAAATAAGGGCTGTTGCTAGCTCCTGTGCATATACATGCACACTATTTTATTGTGCTTTACTTTATTGTGCCCCACAAATGCATTTTTTAGAAACTTGGGATTTGTAGCAATACTGCATTGAGCATGTCTATCAAAGCATTTTTCCAATAGCATGTACTTGCTTCATGTGTCTGTGACTTTGTCATTAGTAATTATTTCTGTGATGGTGATCCATAGTCAGTGATCTTTGATGCTACTCTTGTAATTGTTTTGGGATATCATGAACCACACCCACATAAGATGGCAAACTTAATGGATGATTGTTGTGTATATTCTGACAATTCCACCAATCGGCTAATCTCCCATCTCTCTCCCTCTCTTTGGGCCATATTCTCTGAGATACACCAATATTGAAATTAGGCCAATTAATAACCTTACAATGGCTTCTATATGTTCAAATGACAGGCAAAATCATACATATCTCACTTTAAATTAAAAACTGGAAATGATTAAGTTTAGTGAGGAAGGCATGATGGAATCCAAGACAGGCTGAAAATTAGGCATCTTGTGTCAAACAGAAAGTCATGTTGTAAATGCAAAGAAAAAGTTTTGAAAAGAATTAACTGTGCTACCGTAATGAATACATGATTACAAGAAAGCAAAACAGCTTGTTGTTAGCATGGGGAAAATTTTTGTGGTCTGGATAGATCAAACCAGCCTCAACATTCCCTTAAGGCAAAGCCTAATCCAGGTCAAAGCCCTAATTATCTTCAATTTTATAAAGTCTGACAGAGGTGAGAAAGCTGCAGAGGAAAAGTTTGAAGCTAGCAGAAGTTGGTTCCTGAAGTTTAAGGAAAGAGCTGTCTTCATAACAAAAGTTCAAGGTGAAACAGCAAGTGTTGATGTAGAAGCTGCAGTAAGTTATCCAAAAAGATCTAGCTAGGATAATTGATGAAGGTGGCTATACTAAACAACAGATTTTCAATGGAGACAAAACAGCCTTGTCCAAGAAGAACATGCCATCTAGGACTTTGATAGCTATAGAAGACAAGTCAATTTCTGGCTTGAAACTTCAAAGGACAGGCTGCTCTCCTGTTAGTGGATAATGTAGCTGGTGACTTAGTTGAAGTCAGTGCTCATTTACCATTCCAAAAACCCTAGAGCACTTAAGAATTATACTAAACCTCTCTGCCTACACTTTGGAAATGGAACAACAAAGCCTGTTTACAGCACATCTGTTTACAGCATGGTTTACTGAATGTGTTAAACCCACTGCTGAGACCTACTGCTCCGAAAAAGAAATTCTTTTAAAATACTACTGGTCATTGACAATGTACCTGGTTATCCCAGATCTCTGATAGAGATGCACAAGGAGATTGATGTTGTTTCCATGCCTGGTAACACATCCATTCTAAAGCCCATGAATCAAGGAGTAATTTTGAATTTTAAGTCTTATTATTTAAGAAATGTAAGGCCAGGTGCAGTGGCTGATGCCTGTAATTTTAGTACTTTGGGAGGCTGAGGTTGATGGATTGCTTGAGCCCAAGAGTTCAAGACCAGCCTGGGCAAAATGGTGAAACACCATCTCTACAAAAAAAATATATTAAAAAATTAGCTGGGCATGGTCGTGTGTACCTATAGTCCCAGCTACCCAGGAAGCTAAGGTGGGAGGATCACCTGAACCCAGGAGTTGGACGCTACAGTGAGCCATGATCTTGCCATGGTACTCCAGGCTGGGCAACAGAGCAAGACCTTATCTCACACAAAAAAAGAAAAAAGAAAAGAAATTCATTTTTTAAAGCTATAGCTGCCGTGATTTCTATCAGAGGACTCATTAACTATGGCATAAATAGAAAATCTTCAAGAAAGGCTTTGCCATTCTAGATATCATTAAAAACACTCATGATTCATAGAAGGAGGTCAATATATCAACATTAATAGTAGTTTTGCAAAAGTTAATTTCAATCCCCATGAATGACTTTGAGGGGTTGAAGGCTTCAGTGGAGGAAGGAACTGTAGATGTGGTGGAAGGAACAAGAGAACTAGAATTATAAGTGGTGCCTGAAGATGTGACTGGCTTGCTGCAATCTCATAATGAAACTTCAGCATATAAGGAGTTGCTTTTTATGGATGAGCAGAGAAATTGGTTTCTTGAGATGGAATCTACTCCTTTTGAAGATGCTGTGAACATTGTAGCAATGACATCAAAGGATTTCGAATATTCCACAAGCTGAGTTAATAAAACAGTGACAGGGGTTGAAAGGATTGACTGCACTTTTGAAAGAAGTTCTACTGTGGGTAAAATGCTATTAAACAGCATCACATGCTACGGAGAAATCTTTTATGTCAGGAAGAGTCAATTGATGTGTCAAAATTCACTGTTGTTTTAAGAAATTGCCACCGTCAACCTAACTTTCATCAACCACCACCCAGATCAGTCAGCAGCTATTAACATTGAGGCAAGACCCTCCACCAGCAAAACGATTATGACTTTATGAAGGTTCAGATGATCATTAGCAATTTTTAGCAATAAGACATTTTTAAAATTAAGGTACATACATTTTTTACACCTAATGTTATTACATACTTAATATACTACAGTATAGTGTAAACATAACTTTTATATGCACTGGGAAACCAAAAGATTTGTGTGATTTGCTTTATTGTCATATAAACTTTATTGTGGTGGTCTGGATCTGAACCCACAATATCTCCGAGGTATGCTTGGATTAACAATGTGTGTCTCAGCTCTGGAATAAAGCAGTATAAAAACCTGCTAGAATCAGAAACCTTCATAAAATGCAAATATGTAAAGAGATTCTTTGTTCAAACTAAATACAAACCAGATTTAAGGGATCCAGATGTAGTATACAACGATATGTAATCATATTCAGATCCCTAGTATATATGGTTATTGTCAGAATGCCTCCTGTTTTTTTAACAATAAACCTGTTGGGGTAACTTGCCAGGTAAAGGAAGAGGCTCAGAAAACCTCATCTCACCCAGTGAGAAGGGTGAAAGGTACAGAGCTGAGATGCCCACCTGAAACTGCCTGCCTCCAAAAATTTGTCATTTTATTAACAACTGAAGTTTTTTTCTTCTCTTTTAAAGACAAGTTGTAAAAGAAGACTGACTTAATAGTAAAACATTAGTGGTAACGTTAATTACCATTCCCATCACCATTGCACCCACTTACTTTCCATCTCATCTCTGCAATAAAGGTGCTTACATTTTTAAAGAATCAATGTCCCCCCAAAAAGTTGAGACCCAAAAAAAGGAAATGGTCTGAGTCCATGAACAAGTCACAAACAATTTTGTCAATCTGATTTCATCATTAAATCTCTCCTTATCTTGATATTCTAATTAGTAAAAGTGAGATGAATTATCTCCTATCCTCTTATTTCAATGTCGAGGAAGAAGCCAAGAAAGAAACTCAGCATCTACCACTCTCTGTCTAAATGTTTTATTGACAAAGCCATATTATATCCACATGCCCAAATACAAGCAAGATGGTAATAACAACAACCCTCAAGAATGGCAGGAAGGGCACAGAAAAAAGCAGCTCATTCTCTCTTTCCTTAAGAAAAGGGAACAATGACATCAATTCATTTGGAGGTAGAACTTTGAAAGTCCAAGAACTGTGGCATGGACTGTTTCACTCTGCTTCCCACTCGGACTTTCCTGCCACTGGCAAGTTTTCCAGAAATTGCACCATAAAACATAAAACAGGGATGGAAGGGTGGGGTGCAAGAACCATGGGAGACCCACATAACCCCCAAAATTCAATTCCACTCTTTATTTCTGGTTCATGGAAAGAAATTGGCTCGGCATGCTGGCTACTTTGGGATCTGTGGAGCCTCTGCCAGGAGGGAGGAATCTATTCCTAATTGACCCTCCCGGAGAAATCTGAAAACTTCTACTTTGTTCTCCCTGTCTTAGAAGAACTGAGTACATATTGTGCCCATTGAAAAGTAATTCTACCAAGTTTTCGTCAGTGGGTATAACTAAACTGTGGGAGTAACAATCTGGAATTTAAGAAATGCAGTACCAAGACTCACAATGAGTGGACACTATGTGATCTTTAAAAACTCCCAACTCACTCTTCTGTAAAAAGAGAATATTAATATTGGTATCTTAAAATTATGGTGAGAGTTTACTGAAACTGCATATGTACGTATATGTATAAAATCTCCAATATGAAGTGAGTGTCCCTCCCCTTCCTGGCATAGTCCAATCTGGTGGCATATCCAGAGCCTCTACACTCTAGGATGCTGATATTCGAGGTGTCCTCACTTGAATAGATCCCATGACAGGTGGATCCAGAGATAACCACAGACTCATTTTGTACAACTTTCTTCTCTCAGTGCCTTACATTACTAGTCAAAGGACTCATCATTTTTTTTTTCCCTTCTCTCCAATCCCTGCTGTCAAATCCATTCTTACACATTTTCTTAACCAATGCTTCAATGACTGAATCAGGAAATTTGAAAACAGAAATGAATTTAGCCATGTCATTGAGGTTATCCCTCCTCTGGGCATTTGATTCCCAACATGAATCTGAAGAATGGCATCCTTGCAAGCATAATTTTGGTACTAGTCACTGGAATAATTAAAAGCTTATTGTTTTACTTTTTGGGGGCATGACAGTTAGAAAAGTAGGGGGCGTCTGAGGGGCTTTGAAATTTCTCTTATCACTCACATCATTTCCTTAAAGTTACCATTCATTGGTTTTATGATATAACTAAGAAACTCTTTCAACTAAAATCTATCAACCCTCTTAACAACCACAGATGTAGACAGGTCCTGATGCATCCTGTCTCCCCTCACTCTCCACAACTCTACTCAAACAGCTCTCACTAGGGCCACCAGAGACATAGAGGTGTTACTAAAAGCTCACTTTCTATTTTCATTTCACCTGACTTCTCAGTACTTCCACTATTTTGAACATTCCCCTTTTCCTGGAACTCTCTTCTCTGAGTTTCCATGATCCACACTCTCTAGCTTCCTCATGCCACTCTGGAGACTCTTTCTTCACCCAGCCATTAAATATTGCAATTCTTCAAAACTTTGTCATAGATTTTCCTTCTTTTTTTATTACTTTCTGAGTAATATCATCCACATGGACTTCTGTGACCACTTATATATAAATTATGCCTAGAGCTCAGATTTCTCCTCTGATCTCCAGTTGCACATTTTCAGCAGCCTGCCTCCTGTTCCTGCTTGGATGTCTTAAAGACCTCAACCGCAAAATGTTTATTTGAATCCTCCACCTTCTTCAAGAAATCTTGAGGTTTAAGTGTCACAGCAGTTCCCAGCATCCACCAAAACAGCATTGATCCTTTGATCTCAACACCTTTACCCTCCATATCTTTACTGTAGCCAAGCCCTATGGATTTTTCTTCCAAATATCTCTTGGATCTGTCCAGTGTTTCTACCTTTGATGTCACTTTGGACTGTAGCAGTCAGTAGTCTTTCAACCAGTCTTATTGTAGCCATTCTTGTCTAGCTCCAATTCATTCTCCATAATAGAGCCAAAGCAATGTGCTAAAAGGCCAAAAGAATTTTTCCATTCCCCACTTAAAATACTTCAATAGTACCTGGTGCTCCTGGATTAAAGACCATAGTCCTTAGCAAGACCTTCAGGTACAAGAGTTTGCCACTCCTGTCGATCACTCTGGTTTCATCTTCACCTGCTCCAGCAGACACCTTTCTGTTTCTAACAACACCAAGCTTAATCCCACCATAGAAATTATGTTTATGTTCTCCTCCTCTGCCTAGAAAACACTTATCATCTCCCCAAACCCCCTCACCATAACAAATTGCCATAAACATGGTGGTTTCATAAAAGAAACTTTTAATCTCCAGTTCTAGAGGCCAGAAATCTGAACTCAAGGTGATGGCTGGGCCATGTCCTCTCTGATGGCTCCAGGGGAGAATTTGTCCTTTGCCTCGTCCAGCTCTGGATGGCTGCTTGGCATTTCTTGACTTGTAGCTGTGTAACTCATCTCTGCCTTCATCTCTACACGGTTTCTCTCCTCTTATGTCTGTGTTCATCTTTTCTATGACATTTCCTATACGTATAAGGTCAATGATTGGACTTAAGGCTCACCCTGATAATCTCTACAAAATCCCTAGCTTAAGTATATCTGCAAAGACCCTTTTTCTGCATAAAGTTAGAACTTAGACTTATCTTCTTGGGGGCCACATTTGGACCCCTTTACATGTACCCAAACCCTATTTATTCTTCAGATTTCAGCCCAGTAAATATTTACTCAGAGCAACTGTTCCTTCCCTGAATAAGCTCATGCTTCTGAGGAAGTACATACTTCTTTGTGGTCTGCTGGCCACATCCTACAGCGGCAAAGCAGAGCTTCTTCCTCCATAATTTCACATTGGTACTCAGTGTCATGTACACACACACAAAAGAAAACACACACACTAATTCAGTGAAACACGTGTACAGGCAGTTAAGCCCGATCCCAACAGAATTTTGGGAAATTCGATTCCCATCCACCTCCTAACCCATACAACTCTAAGTCTGGCATGATTGCCTCACTGGGAGTCTGGGGTGCATGTAGGGTAAACATCTCTGGTGCCATGGAGTGAGTGAGTAGGTATGATTGTGTTGCAGCCATGGCTGATGACCATCTGGACTGTTAAAAACTTAACTTGAATCCAAGGAAGTCTAAAAAGTGGTTCTTTTTTATAATAATAGTCTAACTTAAAATATGTTTTTACTTGAGTAAGTTGTACCCTTTTCTAATATACACAAAGAAACAGTGACTTAGTTCATTGCGGCTGCTATAATAAAATACAACAGAGTGGGCAATTTATAAAGAAGAGGTATTTATTCTCAGAGTTCTGGAGGTTGGAAAGTCCAAAATCAAGGTCCCACTATCTGCTGTGGTCTTTCCTATTGTGTTCTTACATAGTGGAAGGAGGAAAGACCAGAGAGAGCACACTTACTCCTATAGGCTCTTTTCAAAGTGGTATTAATTCATTAATGAGGGAAGAACCCTCATGACCTAAACACTTCCCAAAATGTCCCACCTCTCAGCACTGTTACATTGGGTATTAAGTTTTCAACACACAAACTTTAGGGTCACATTCAGACCACAGCAGATAGTGGGAGCTATCTGTATCAGTGGCATCACCCAAATACGGCCACTTCCATCCATCACCACTGCCGCAACAGAGATGCAAGATGCCATGAGCCCTTGCCTAAAATAATTGCATCAGCCACCTAACTGTCTCTCTGCTTGTCCTCTATGCTTGCCTCCTTACAATCAGTTCTTCTATATATGGCTTTCAGAATTATCTTTTCTATAACAAATCAGGTCACTTAAAACCCCTGTCATTCCCTTGCTTGAAACACTTCAATGACTTTCGGCCAGACTTAGTATTTATCCAAGCTCCTCACTATGACCTACTAGCTTTTATATTATCAGGGACCCCCATCTCTTATCAGTTCCCCCATCACTCACCCTGATCCCCGCCATTGCAGTGATACTTCTACCTATTCCTTGAAGATATCAAGCTAGCTCTCAGCTTAGGGTCTTTCCACAGACTGTTGCCTTTGTCTGGAATTTGCTTCCCTGGGACCTTGTATGTCTGGCTCCTTTATTATGTAGGTCTTAGCTAAAGATGCTTCCTGTCTTATCTAAAATCATCCTCCTCAAATCTCTATTGCATCAGTTTATTTTATTCCCTTCGTATCTATGATTATTCTCTGAATTAATCTTGTCTAATTATTGTTTACTTTCTATACCCTTTCAGGAAAACATAAGCTTCATGAGACAGAGTTGGCTCACAATAAATATTTAATGAATAAATGAATGTTTGGCTCCACCAACTCTGCTGTACATACAACTTGCAGACTTAGACAAACAGTGTGCCAGTGTTCATGACTAAGCTGTGAGGATGTTCATGTACCTCTTCTTTGAAAGGTTTTTTCTTTCTGTTTTTCCCTCTTTACTCAGCAGTAACAGGCTCTTCCTGACAGTTCAAGTTGTTTGGCATCTTGGGCTCTTGTCTTTACTCTGTTCTCCAACTTGGAGTCATTTTATTTTCATTGCTCTACGCTACATTTGCAAGGTGCAGAACAGTGAGATAAGCTCTCCCTTCTCCCGTGGCAAAGGCATAAAGGAATTTATAGTGTCAGACCCTCTCTACTGGGAAAAGTCTTTTCATAGTCTACTTTGAGCCAGAGTTACCTACCTCCAAGTAGTTTAATTTGCAACCAATGTACTAATTTAATGTCATGCCTATTTTCCAGTGCAGAAAAACTGTCTACTGATCTCTGTGTACCCCAACATCCCACAGAAATTAGCACATAGTAGGTGTTCTGCAATATTTACTGAGAAAACAAAATAAATTTATATCTCAAAAAGTTATTAAACTAGGCAGAGACTAAAAAGAAAATCAAGTCCTTTCCCATAAGGGGAAAAATAACTCTTTTAGATGGAATGAGATTTACTGTGTCAAAATATATAAAAACCAGTTAGACAGAAAAAGCCCTCCGCAAGATCAAAATCATCTCCCAAAAGATGTAATGAATGTTTCCATATTTGAGTTACTTCAAACTATACTGAGCACTCTAAACTATGTGATTATAAAGCCCTGCAAAAATAAAAATCTATGTTCCAAGGCAAAGACACTGAGCTCCTGATTTGAATCCAAGATGGACCAGCATTCACAGCATGTTAATCTCCTTAAGCTGCAGTTGCCACATGTGAGAGCACTTACCTGTGTCCTGAGGCTGTCAGGAAGTTAATGGGCTCCTGTCTGCCACGCACTTGAAGACCTTTATGTGAAAGGTGTTACAGAAGGCCAGGAAATTCGTCTTGGCATTGGTTTTGACTGGAAAATTCCTTCAATTATTATAAGAAGACATCCCATAAATGACTCAACAGGTTTTGGCCCTTCATAAATTTTAAAATCAAATGATCTTTTAGCTTTAAAATTATAGATAAAGGTTACAGAAAATTCTGCAGTACTATATAAGGCCAACAGCTCTGGCCAGTCTTAGACACAAACATGTGTTGCTTCTAATGGCTGTGAAAGGGGGATTGCCTGTTTATTTTCTGCAGTAGTTTGCAGGGACAGGGAGCAGGGTTTACCTTACGGCATAATAGTCACCAGCCAGCACTCAGTCTAATATTCCAAAGCAGATGAACTTGATTAGCTCTGTCATTTATGTTCTCCAATTGAGAATGTTTGTGTAAAAGTTTTATTAAGTATAAAAAGAGGTAATGTAAAGGAAAAAGCCAGAATCGCATCAAAAGGACTTGGGTGTTGTGATTCTCTCGCTGCCACATCTCCGTCATATGATTTTGGCCAAGTTATAACATCCTCCAGTTTTCTCATCCATTAACAGAAAGAATATCTGAGATACCCATTTAACAGAATTGTCGAGAAGGTTACATAATGTAATGCATTTGAAAGCATTAAAAAAATATAATGTAAAATATTTAAATAAAACATTATAGGTATCATTAATACTGCTAACATTTAGATCACATTATTGAAAACTTTTTAGTCTTAGTATGTTAGCCGAACATTTTTATCCATTTTCATTTTTTTTTTTTTTTCCTTACATTTTTCTAATGGAGACAGGGTCTCACTATGTTGCCCAGGCAGGTCCCAAACTGCTGAGCTTAAGCAATTCTCCCACCTTGGCCTCACAAAGTGCTGGGATTACAGGCATGAGCCCCCACACCTAGCCATATTTTATCCAATTTCTCTCCTCCTTAAAGAAGGGGACATTTTAACTGCAATCACGCTCATCATATTTTACTTTCTGTGTTTTTCAATAATTTAGCTCTAACTTATTTTTCTTCCTAAATTCGATATTATTGTTTTACTCAGTCAACATTGGTTTAGGTTAACCTAAAGTTTATTAAATCATTTAGTCAGGATTCCGTTTTACATCTCAGACCTTCCCTCTGAAACCAGATGTCTTCTGCCTCATATATTTTGTGTAGAGGCATGGTTCTCCAACAGGACCGACATCGAATGTCCTGGAGAGCTTGACATGGCATAGCTGGCTGGGGCCCCCGCAGCGTCTGATGCAGGGTGGGCCTGAAGGTGTGCGTTTCCTTCGTATTCCCGACAGGTGTTGCTGCTGCTGCTTCTGGGAACCATACTTTGACAATCACTCGAAGACTCTTGCCTAGGTTGTCCGTTTACTCTATTGTTTGTTTCTTTGCTGTGCACCCCCTCTTTAGTTTAATTAGATCCTATTTGTCAATTTTTGCTTTCCTTGCAATTGCTTTTGGCATCTTTATCATGAAATGTTTGCCCATTCCTATGTCCAGAATGGTATCGCCTAGGTTGTCTTCCAGGGTTTTTATAGTTTTGGGTTTTACATTAATTCATCTTTGTGTTGGTGACAAACTGTCAGTCTTTGCTTGTCTGAAAAATGACTTCATTTGCCTTTCTTTCTGAAGGATAGTTTAGACAGACACACAAATCTAGGTTGATTGTTTCTTAAGCTTCTCAACAGTACAAATGCATGTGGAATAATATTTTCTTTTAAGACAGATAAAGAGGGAAAGAAAACAAACCCAGATTTTATTATATTATCATATTAATAATATTCCACATTTATTTGTACTGTTGAGAAATATAATATCAATTAATTGTTCTTTTTTCTGGGTTAACTTTTTTCTCCTCTTTGGTCAATTTTATTCTTTTTCTTGAAAATGCAATTGTCTGAGATGAAAATCTCTCTCTCTCTTCACTGCCCCCACCCTCAACTTCTTTTATTTAATTTTTCCTTCTTTGAGTGTTTCATTTTTCCTTCCTTCTCCCAGCATTATTGGAAGAGGAAAGAGAAGAGGAAGAAGAGAGAGACAGAGGGAGAGAGAAGAAGGAGGGAAGAAGATAAGAAAAATGAGTGGGGAAAGGTGGAAAAGAGAGAAAGAAGAAGGGAGGGAGAAGAGGATATTCATTAAGCATTAGTTTTTTTAACTTCTGATTTTACTTCTAATTTCCTTAAATGCAGCTTCATGTCTTTCATCTTTCATTCGGTCTAAAAAAAATTCTTTGCCATTATCTTTTCAATATAGCCTCAACCCTATTCTTTCTGTTCTTATTCTCTCTCATTCAAATCCATATTTTCTATCTTTGTTTCTGTGGGCACAATTTTGAAATCTACCTTCTAGCTCCTTTCTCCTCAAAGTGTGAATCTCGCCTGACAGCTTATTAGAAATGGCAACTTTTGGGCCTCACCCCTACAGAATCAGAATCTGCATTTTAACCCACTCACTAGGTGATTGCTATCAGCTGTATAGATTGTAAAAATTTTCTCCCATTCTATCGATTGTCTGTTTACCTGTTGGTAGTTTCTTTTGCTGTGCAGAAGCTTTTTAGTTTAATGAGATCCCATTTGTCAATTTTTGCTTTTGATGCGATTGCTTTTGATGTCTTCATCATGACATTTTTTGCTCACTTCTATGTCCAAAATTACCAGTATTGCCTAAGTTGTCTTCCATGGTTTTTACAGTTTAGGGTTTCACATTTAGGTCTTTAATCCATCTCAAGTTGATTTTTGTATATGGTGTAAGGAAAGGATCTAGTTTCAATCTTCGGCATACGGCTAGCCAGTTACCCCGGCACCATTTATTGAACGAAGGGTCCTTTTACCATTATTTGCTTTTGTCGGCTCTTTGAAGATCAGATAGTTGTAGATGTGTGATCTTATTTCTGGGCTCTCTAGTTGTTTCCATTGGTCTATATGCCTCTCTCTATACCAGTACCATGCTGTTTTGGTTACAGTAGCCCTGGATATAGTTTGAGATTGGGTAGCAAGATGCCTCCAGCTTTGTTCTTTTTGCTTAGAAGTCTCTTGGCCATTCAGGCTCACTTCTTGGTTTCATATGAATTTTAAAATAGTTTTTTCTAAGTTTTTGTGAAGAATGTCATTGGTAGTTTGATAGGAATTGCGTTGAATCTATAAATTGCTTTGGGCAGTATAGTCATTTTAATGATGTTGATTCTTCCTATCCTTGAGCATGAAATGTTTTTCCATTTGTTTGTATCATCTATGATTTCTTTGAGCATTGTTTTGTAGTGCTTATTGCAGAGAACTTTCACCCCCATGGTTAGCTGTATTCCCAAGTATTTTGTTCTTTTTGTGGCAATTGTGAATGGGACTGCATTCTTGATTTGGCTCTCAGCTTGACTATTGTTAGTGTATAGGAATGCTACTGCTTTTTTTACATTGATTTTGTATCCTGAGACTTTGCTGAAGTTGTTTATCAGCTTAAGTAACTTTTGGGCCAAGACTATAGTGTTTTCTAGATATAGAATTATGTTGTCTGCAAACAGATAGTTTGACTTCCTCATTTCCTATTTGGATGACTTTATTTGTTTATCTCGCCTAATTGCTGTGGCCAGGACTTCCAATACTATGTTGAATAGGAGCGGTAAGAGAGAGCGTTCTTGTCTGGCTTTCAAAGGGAATGCTTCTAGCTTTTTCCCATTCAGTATGCATCAATTATTTTGAAGCAGGCAGGATTTTCCAAATTTTACATATAGCCAAATACTCTCCAGGCCCCCTGCAGGATATAGATTTTACTTCTATTGTTAGGCCACATATTCTTTCACCTGTTGGCATTTGTTCACGTCTGCTTGGAACTGTCCCCCTCTATTTGATTACCTCCACTTCTTTTACCTGGTTTATACATGCTTTCAAGCACAAATAAGAAAGAACCAAAACAATAGGGGTTTTATGAACAAATATATTTTGTAAGTTCACCTGACAGGCTTCTTATCTGGAGCTAAAGCATCTAGCAGGCCAGTGATGTCAGGAAATGTGGCCCTCCCTGGCCACTGGCCACTGGAACAGTGCCTGTCACAAGACCTCATACCAGTGTCCCAAGCAAGAAGGACCAACAGAGGCAAACACTTCCCGTCTTTTATATTGGTCCCCCCCACCGCAGCAGATTTCTCTTTCTATTTATCAATCTGAACCATTTTACTACCATATCCCTGGCCTTGGGGAAATGATGAAGTAGCCTAGGGAGTGTGGGTCAGTCACCATGACTGATTTACACTAAGTATGCAAAGCTTTACATCAAGGTACCTCTAGCTACCACTTAAGCAAAAAGAACCCTGTAGACAGGTGTGTTGTCAAGCACAGAACAGTGTCTTTCTCACCCAGGAAGCTCATCTATATCATAGCTAAAATACTATTATTCTCAAATATGCCAGGCCTCCTGTAACAGTCTCTATTCATATCACTAATTAGGCTCCCTTGTGACCTGCTTCTGGAACCTTATTCTCAACCTGTTGTAATATTTTCCATACTTCACATTATTTGTGTGATGTCTACCTTTCTTGCTATAATGTTAAGTCTGTGAGGGCAAAGATCATGACTGTTTTTGTTCAGTACTTCATCCATATAATAAATGCTAACATATATTTATAGGAAAAAAGGAGTAACAACAGTAAAACCAAACTATAATATGTCTTGACCTATACTTTTCTTCCCAAGCTCTCCTCTGAGAATCAGATCTGCATGTACAATAGTCTACTAGTTATCTTCATTTAGATATTTTAATATAGTCCTAAAATAAACCTCTTCCAGTGGATTACCACTCTGTGATGAGGTTAGCATCTAACGTAAGCACAAAAGCCACAATCAAATATAGTCACAAGTACCCTTACGAGTATATAAAGCACAGTGATATTCAGAGACACATTGCTCGAGTAGGAACAGCATAGCACCTAGATCCTACCGTGATACTTTTCACGTAGCAAGTATCATAAATAATCATTGTTTATTGAATATATGAAGTTACTGGTTTGGATGTGGTCAGGTCAACAGAGCAAACCAAGAAAAATTATTGTATTGTCCAAAGGAAGCACTCTAAATTTCTCATGCCTTCTAATTATGCTGGTCTAGGAAAAGCTGTCATCAGATCTAAAATATCGATTTAAATCCTAATTATGTATTCACTAAACCCAACAACACAACATGGCCATCTCTTGTTTTTTATTTGGACATAAGCAATACATTCCCCATTAAACAATTAGAAATGTAAACCACTGCAGTGAAACTGCTTCCAGGCAAACAAATACCCAGAGACAACCCGTCAATTTTGGAGACTTGTATTTAACTGGGAATGTTGCCTTCTATTGCTGGAAACCACATAAGGATTATCCAAAGTGGTCACTTAAGAAGAGGGTATTTAGGCTACTTCCTCTTAGGGACACTCTGTGATTCCTAACTTCTCAAGGTTGTCTTGAAAGGATTTGACCCAGATATCTGGTGTTTTACTGGTTATGTTATTAGAGGGGTAGAGGATACTGACAATACATTTTTCACCTGGCCTCGGAAGCAGAAACATCGGGAAGAGTACATGATATTTATTCAAAAGGACTAATGAAACCTCGTTTTCTTTCTACCATAGATGTATGGGTATTTCATTTAATCAATTTTTGCACCAGCACTTTTCCAGGCATTGGGCCTATGGAGATAAAAAGAAGACATGAATACAAGGGGCTATTATTCTCTAGTGTGGAAGAAACAAAATAACATTATTTTAAAACAGAGTACAAGAGTTATGTGCGGAGTTAACGCACATTAGAATGTGGTAGCGAAAAGGAGAGGCAAATATGGCATAACATTTGTCTTAAGACATTTCTTCAACAGCAACAAAAATCTATTCTGGATCATAGCTAAGAGATAAATGGGCACCATTTTCAGGCCTGCTGTGTAACAATGCTGAGGTTGCATATTGCACTAGGGAGCCCATTATCCTCGTGGACATGTCCTAACAGAGCAAGTATGGTGGCTGAGTTGCACCTGTATTCAGATGTGCCCTGAGTCACTTATTTCCTGTGCCTTTGCTTGAGAAGCCTAATCCCTCCCATCAGTCAGACTCAAAACCTAATATGGTTTTTCACATAGAGTAAGCCTGCCCCACTTCCTCAGCCCCTCCCTGCAGTGTCTTCCTCCTGCTCTTGACCTTATAGAGCGTTTGGATTGTGTAAGCAGGCAAGCTTATAGGCGTGTGTGTGCCAGCTAATGTCATTGTCTGCTAAAGCGAAGGAAAATTCCCCCAGGGCATAGGTACTCAGGTTATGCTTTTTTTTCCTTTGAAACAGAGTCTCACTCTGTCACCCAGGCTGGAATGCAGTGGTGCCATCTCAGCTCACTGCAGCCTCTACCTCCCAGGCTCAAGTGAGTCTCCCGTCTCAGACTCCAAAGTAGCTGGAATTACAGGTACATGCCACCATACACAACTAATTTTTTTTTTGTATTTTTAGTAGAGATGTGGTTTTGCCATGTTGGACAGGCTAGTCTCAAACTCTTGACCTCGAGTGATCCACCCACCTCGGCCGCCCAAAGTGCTGGGATTATAGGCCTGAGCCACTGCGCCTAGCCTTTTTTTTTTTTTCCAATCTTGTGGCTCAGACAACTTATTATTCTCAGAAAGTTGTTAGCATCATACACTTTCACTTTCACACACAAAACTAAAACCAAAAACACACAAATGTTTTTTCTTGTTTTTTGCATATGCTCATTGAAAGCAGACAATGACATGATGGCAACGAATTCCAACACCTAAGCAGCAATGCTTTTTTGCTGTACACATGTAAAACTCCTTTGATCTGCAGCTGCAGCTGCAGCTGCTATTTGCAGAGCCTGACACTGTACTAAGAAATTCCTGGTCAGCCCAGAACATTCACTCTTGGGAAGCCATATCCTTGCTGACTGCAGCCGACCAGGCTGTCTCAGCAGCTTCTGTGGCTTCCTGGCTGCCCACAACTGTGTTTGAAGCTGGGCTGCCCTGGGCCTTGCCAGGATTCATCTTTCCTTCCTGCTTGCTGCTGCTTTGCAGCAATTCACCATTAAGCTCTCTCTTATTTTTTATCCCACTAAGGGTGAGTGAAACTAGCACAGGTAAAAATGTGAGTTTTGTTTTACAAGCACCTTTCTGGAATACACAATCTTTCTGTCTCTCAAGTGACCTCCCTGGACTCAGTAAAAATCTAAGAACACCAAAAAAAAAAAAGGGAAACAACAGAGTTCAATTTTATTAACCCCCTAAAAATCACATAATAGAAAGATCACAAACAGATGACCTTTGTCACCTGAAGCAAGAATAATTTTAATGGCTCAGGTAACTCCCTCATCCTGGATCCTGACTGGATCCACACAGTGAGAAATCCCAAAGCCATATGCATTACACAGCATTGGAAAACGAGAAAGGAATCAATTATACACAACCTGGATTTGGAAGACCTTAAACCACCTTGCTTCTCTGATTTCAGGATAGCTATGGCTGCGTGATCCCTCCTGCAAGAGCAAAACCATTTGACAAACTATCCCTTTAAGGTGCAATTGATTTGCCCATAAATAAATCCTGGAGGAAACAGCCTGCCCTTTGCCAGGAGGGCCAGCGTGCACGATGTGCATGTTCTTTCACACAGCGATATTTGATAGGACCCAGCATTGGCTGGAAAATGTAATTTGCTCAGTGAAGCATGCCCATCCCTGGCCCCTGATTACTCCCTGCTCTCTTTACAAATGCCCTAGCCCCTTGCCACTCAGCACTCATCAAGGTTTCTCTTACACCGATAGCAAATATTTATCAGATCGGTGATTATTCTTATTATAAAGAAAATGCACAAGCCAAACAGCCAGGTTGGTTCAATTATCAAAATTATGTCTTCCCCCTAGGTAATTTCTAATTGAGTAATTATGAGGATTATAAGGCTCATTGAGACTTTACTGGATACCAATGATGCATTAGTATTTTCTTCAGTGAACCTTTTCTCTTGATATTTCTGCTACGAGAAAAGGTTAATCTATATCAGCAAGGTTTCAACTGAAAAGACATTTGTGCTCATCAGCGTTATCACTTCTGGTGAGCCTGGTTTTCATCAAGAGCTTTAAAATGAATAGCCTCTGGGTTTTCTGTAAACATCCAAAAGGCAATAGCATGAAAAGTCTTGTGGCGTAGCCTCTGAGTGGACCGGAGATAGAAGCAGGTTTCCATTTCTGCCATCTACCACTGTTCTTTCAATTACTGCTCCTACCTCAGGTTCAAGTTCTCAGGTCTGTGCCCTGTAGGCAAAAGGAATGGCTATTCTTTTCTCCATGGGAGAGCAGTACAGTTTGCCTCCTTCAAATAGATAACAAGAGCAAATGATTATAATTTCTCTAGATTCAGATTTAATCTTGGCTTTGCATTTAAGTGCATGATGAACACAATTCTTTATTGCTCAACCAAAGAAAAACAGTATCTTGATAAAGCCCTTGAAAAATCCAAGTAAGAAATGATCAATGAGGGGCATCTGTCTGTGAAAAGAAGAGAGATAAAAGATACACACTGGGACATAAATTGCCTCCTTATAACCCTCAGAAAATTAAGTGCATCAGAGTAGCCGATCTTCATTACTGTCTTCTTCTAGGGAATATAGTTGTCCTTCAGTATCCCCTGGAGATTTGTTCTGGGAACCCCTGGGGTACCAAATCCACAGATGCTCAATCTCTGACACAAATTGACATCATATTTTCATATAACCCACACATATCCTCCTCTATACTTAAAATCATCTCTAGATTACTCATAATACCTAATTAAAATATAAATACTATGTTACAAGTTGCTATGCTGTATACTGTTTAGGGAATAATAGTAAGAATAAAGTCTGTACATGCTCTACACAAATGCAACCATCCATTTTTTCCCCCAAATGTTTACCATCCATGGTTTGTTGAATCCATGGAAACTATGAATGAGGAGGGCCAACTGCACTAATAAAAACAAGTCTGGATGACGCCTGAGTAGCAAACGAAGGGATTATTTGAGAGGCAGTGTGACGTGGAAAGGACCTGATCTAAATTCCTGGATATAAACTCAATGACAGGGTCTCCTTGGCCATTCCCTCTACTTCCATAGTAGTTTCTTCAACTATTTTTTAAGAAAGATGGTGCCTTCATTTGCTTGGGTCACTATAACAACCACAAACTGGGTGACTTAAACAGCCCAAATGTATTTTCTGGAAGGTAGAAGTTAAGTCAAGGTGTCAGTGGGCTGGTTCCTCCTGAGGGCTGTGAGGAAAGCATCTGTTCCAGGCCTCTCTCCTTGGCTAGCAAAAGGCCATCTTTTTCCTGGGTCTCTTCATATCATCTTCCCTCTATGGATGTCTGTCTCTCTGTCCAAATATCCCCTTTTTATAAAACACTGGTCCTTTCGGATTAAGGCCTGCCTTAGAGACCTCATTTTAAGTAATTACATCTGCAATGACCCTATTTTCAAATAAGGTATTTAGGTTGGTACAAAGTAGTTGTGGTTTTTGCCATTTCTTTCAGCGACAGAAACCACAAATTACTTTTGCACCAACCTAAAACTAGGGGTAGGACTTCAACAGATGAATATGACACAATTCAATGCATAACGTGTGGATTGGTTAAGTTCCCACTCCACTCCAAAATTGTATGAGTTTTTCTCTTAATAATTCAGAAAAACCAACTCACAATTGTTTTTTCAAGCCAAAAATAAGGGATGGGTTTGTCTAAATTCTGTTAATGACTTCCAATCATGAAATTATCCAGCTAATGGCTCACTCTTTGCTGTTCTCTTTAAGACAGATAAAGTACTGGCAGATTCCCTCTGTAGCCTGAGTTGGCACTGCCCCGTTTGGCTGTTGCAGGAGCAGTTGTTACATGTGGCTACAGCCCTGACCTTTCTTTGTCACCCGTGCCCAAGGTCACACCCTGCCACCGAAGCTCCGAAAGACCAGAGACTTCATTTTATTTTATTTATTTTTTATTAGCCCTAAATCACTTTCCTAGGTGTTTTTTACCGTGCGTGCCCTTTTTTTCTTGAAATGCAGGAACTGAAGCAGGCTTGCAAAGCACACAGTGGATGGTTTAACACTATATGGTGCTGACATCAAGCTTTATATTGTGAGACTAATGGCTTAACTCGGGGCTTGAGTGCAGTTTAACCTTTTTAATATTCATGCATTGCACTAGTGTGTGCGAAGTGTTATATATCTAATATATAGACGTAAGCACTAAATGTTCTCAGTTGTTGATATGGTCAGACAGGGTGGGGTGGGAGGTGCTTTGCTCTCTAGGCAGAGGTCCTGGTGAGGGAGTGCTGTTAAAATTATCTTAGAACTGACCTTCGCTTCATCTCACTTCAAACCAAAAGTGTCTGCCCTAAAGCGGTGAAGTGTCTTTTTAAGAGAGATTTTTGGTATTATTAAAAGGATTTATTTTTAAATGGAATTTGGTAGTGTATGTAAGTCCCTCAACAAGAAAAATAAGGCTTCCTTATGTAGGCTGAGCCAAAGACTCAACATCTTCACCATATATTTATTTTGTTCAGAGTCTACAGCAAGAAAGATTGAAGCAAGGAAATGAGGTACACAAGCAGTGTTAGAAATCTTCACTTTTCTTTAACTTTGGGAAATAGTTTTTACTCAGTCAGAAGAGTTACAGTGGCTCAGCAAGGATTGGATATTCATTTTATTTTTGGATAAAAAATGAAGTGTCGAGACATTTCATTATGGCCATGGGTCCTACATTCATTCTTAACCTGAACTCTCTGACTGCTTTCTCTGCACATACAAGGCCGGGGTGGCCTCCTCAGCATCCTGATAGTTGGACTCTGCTCCATCCCAGAGAAAATTCAAGTTGTCCTCGGTGACTCCTGGTCTGGGGATGGCTGTTACTGAGTCATACCCTTAAAGTGTCTGAGAAAGAAACAATCTGTGGTCATGAAAAATTAGGGGCCTATTTTAAATCTATAGGTGTTGCTATTTTGGAGTAGAGCTAGCAGATTGGTAAGTAAATCCTGCAGTGGTGAGGAGAGTCAAAGTCTAGGAAAGGGGATAATGGGCTTGTGTTCCCTTCCTAAACAAGGAAGTATAATCATGAGAACACTGCACGTCAGACCTTCTTTGAAAGAGGATATGCAGAGTTACATTTAATATGCTTAGCATAAAGGCATATGAATGCTGAAGATAGGTAGGTTAAACATGGAAAAAAAATAAATGACATATTAATATATAACACAGTAAATTCTGAATGTGGGTAAATTTGTTTTTTAATTGGCCCACCTAAAGCACCAGGAAAATAATTTTCCAGGTACTCATTAAAAACTAAAAATAGAAAGATAATGGCAAAAAAATCCTACCTGTCACATTTGTTTATGAAATAATAAAAAAAATAATGTGTTTCATAATTTGAGACATATGTATAGAAGCATTGAATTTTTATTTCAAAAGGCCTTAGCGATCCTACTCTGTTATTTTCTAGGTAACGAAAAGTTCAGTAATTTACATTTTTGACATGAATACACAAAAGCATTTAGCAAAATGAATTGTGAACTTTTTTGAACATGTAATAAATCTTTAAATGAGGATAAATTTACATAAATGAATCTTAGTTTTACCTTCAAGTCAAGCACCTTGTTATTTAAATAAGTTTCTTGTTTAAAAGAAATTAAAGAGTAAACAGGCAACCTACAGAATGAGAGAAAATATTTGCAAACTATGACTCCAACAAAAGGCTAATATCCAGAATCTATGAGAAACAAATCAACAAGAAAAAAAAATCCCATTAAAAAGCGGGCATAGTACATGAAGAGACACTTGTCAGAAGATATACAAGCAGTCAAACAATATGAAAAAATGCTCAACATCACTAATCATCAGAGAGATGTAAATCAAAACCACAATGGGGCACCAACTCATACCAATCAGAGTGGCTATTATTAAAAAGTCAAAAAATAACAGATGTTGGTGAGAATGTAAAGGGAATGTTTATTCACCAATGGTGGGAAGATAAATTTGTTCAACTCCTATGGAAATCAGTAGGAAGATTTCTCAAAGAACTAAAAATAGAACTGCCATTTGACTCAATAATGTCACTGCTAGGTATCTACCCAAAGGAAAAGAAATTTGTATGAAAAAGACACCCACAGTTGTATGATTATCACATCACTATTTATTCCACAGCAAAGCCATGGAATCAACCTGTGTGCATTATGGTAGGTTGGATTTTTTAAGATGTGGTACATAAATACCATGGAATATACACCATCATAAAAAAGAATGAAATCGTGACCTTTACAGTAACATGGATGAAGCTGGAGGCCATTATCCTGGGTGAATTAATGCAGGAACATAAAATTCAACACCATATATTCTCACTTATAAGAGGGAACTAAACCGTGGGTACATATGGACGTAAAGATGGAAGCGGTAGACATTGGGGACTCCAAAAGAGGGAGGGCGGGTGAAGAGGAAGGGTTGAAAAACTACCTATTGGGTACTATGTTCACTATTCAAGTGATGGGTTCACTAGAAGTTCAGACCTGAGCGTTACCCAAGATACCCATGAAACAAACCTGTATATGTGCCCCCTGCATCTATAATTTTTAAAAAAATAAATAGAAAACAGTAGAATGATTACCTTGTCACAGAAGGCAGAGATAGTGATTTTTAAATAATATTAGAGATTAACTTGGTATGTTTTTTAATTTTGTATAGATATTGTATATCCTTTTTGTCTAAATTTTTCATTCAGTATTATATTTTTATAATTCATTTACATTGTATATAGCATTAACTTATTCTGACTTTATGTAGTATTTTTTTAATTGTACTTTAAGTTCTGGGGTACATGTGCAAATCATGCAGGATTGTTGCATAAGTACACACATGGCAATGTGGTTTGCTGCCTCCATCTGCCTATCAACTACATCTGGCATTTCTCCTCATGTTATCCCTCCTCGATCTCCCCACGCTCCCCTGTCCCTCCCTTGCCCACTCCCGACCCACCAACAGACCCCAGTGTGTGATGCTCCCCTCCCTGTGTCCATATGTTCCCATTGTTCAACATCCGCCTATGAGTGAGAACGTGCGGTGTTTGATTTTCTGTTCTTGTGTCAGTTTGCTGAGAATGATGGTTTCGAGATTCATCCATGTCCTGACAAAGGACTCAAACTCATCATTTTTTATGGCTGCATAGTATTCCATGGTGTATATGTGCCACATTTTCCTTGTCCAGTCTATCATTGATGGGCATTTGGGTTGGTTCCAGGTCTTTGTTATTGTAAACAGTGCCACTATGAACATACATGTGCATGTGTCTTTATAATAGAACGATTTATAATCCTTTGGGTATATTCCCAGTAATGGGATTGCTGGATCAAATGGAATTTCTATTTCTAGGTCCTTGAGGAAGCCCCACACTGTCTTCCATAATGGTTGAACTAGTTTACACTCCCACGAACAGTGTAAAACTGTTCCTATTTCTCCACATCCTCTGCAGCATCTGCTCTCTCCAGATTTTTTAATGATGGCCATTCTAACTGGCATGAGGTGGTATCTCAATGTGGTTTTCATTTGCATTTCTCTAATAATCAGTGATGATGAGCATTTTTTCATATGTTTGTTGGCCTCATATATGTCTTCTTTTCAAAAATGTCTGTTCATATCCTTTGCCCACTTTTGGATGGGTTTGTTTGTTTTTTTCTTGGAAATCTGTTTTAGTTCTTTGTAGATTCTGGATATTAGCCCTTTGTCATATGGGTAGATTGCAAAAATTTTTTCCCGTTCTGTTGGTTGCTGCTTCACTCTAATGATTGTTTCTTTTGCTGTATGGAAGTTCTGGAATTTATTTAGGTCCAATTTGTCTATTTTGGCTTTTGCTGCCAATGCTTTTGGTATTTTAGTCATGAAGTCCTTTCCTATGCCTATGTCCTGAATGGTTTTGCCTAGGTTTTCCTCTAGGGTTTTTATGGTGTTGAGTCTTATGTTTGAGTTTTTAATCCATCTGGAGTTAATTTTAGTGTGAGGTGTCAGGAAGGGGTCCAGTTTCTGTTTTCTGCACACTGCTAGCCAGTTTTCCCAACACCATTTATTAAACAGGGACTCCTTTCCCCATTGCTTGTTTTTGTCAGGTTTGTCAAAGATCAGATGATTGTAGATGTGTGACATTGCCTTCCAGGCCTCTCTTCTGTTCCATTGGTCTATATCTCTGTTTTGGTACCATTACCATGCTGTTTTGATTATCATACCGTTGTAGTATAGTTTGAAGTCAGGTAGCGTGATACCTCCAGCTTTGTTCTTTTTGCTTAGGATTGTCTTGGCTATGTGGGCTCTGTTTTGGTTCCATATGAAGTTTAAAGTTTTTTTTCCAGTTTTGTGAAGAGGGTCATCGGTAGCTTGATGCAGATAGTATTGAATCTATAAATTACTTTGGGCAGTATGGCCATTTTCACAATATTGATTCTTCCTAACCGTGAGCATGGAATGTTTCTCCGTCTACTTGTATCCTCTCTTATTTTGTTGAGCAGTGGTTTGTAGTTCTCCTTGAAGAGGTCCTTTACATCCTTTGTTAGTTGTATTCCTAGGTATTTTATTCTCTTTTTAGCAATTGCGAAAGGGAGTTTGCTCATGATTTGTCTCTCTGTTAGTCTGTTATTGGTGTATAAAAATGCTTGTGATTTCTGCACATTGATTTTGTATCCTGAGACTTTGCTGAAGTTGCTTATCAGTTTAAAGAGATTTGGGGCTGAGATGATAGGGTTTTCTAAATAAACAATCATGTCATCTGCAAATAGAGACAATTTGACTTCCTCCTTTCCTAATTGAATACGCTTTTTTTTTCTTGCCTAATTGCACTGGCTAGAACTTCCAATACTATATTGAATAGGAGTGGTGAGAGGGTGTCCTTGTCTAGTGCTGAATTTCAAAGGGAATGAATCCAGTTTTTGCCCATTCAGTATGATACTGGCTGTGGGTTTGTCATAAATAGCTTTTATTATTTTGAGATATGTTCCTTTGATACCTAGTTTATTGGGTTTTTTTGTTTTTTTTTTTTTTTTTGCATAAAGCGCTATTGGATTTTGTTGAAGGCCTTCTCTGTGTCTATTGAGATAATCATGTGGTTTTTGTCTTTGGTTCTGTTTATGTGGTGGATTACATTTATAGACTTGTGTATGTTGAACCAGCCTTGCATCCCTGGGATGAAGCATACTTGATCGTGATGGATAAGCTTTTTGATGTGCTGTTGCAATCAGTTTGCCAGTATTTTATTGAAGATTTTTGCATCTATGTTCATCATGGATATTGGCCTAAGGTTTTCTTTTTTTTTAAGTCTCTGCTGGGTTTTGGTATCAGGATGATGTTGGTCTCATAAAATTATTTGGGAGGTATTCCCTCTTTCTGTATTGTTTGGAATAGTTTCAGAAGGAATGGTACCATCTCTTCTTTGTATGTCTGGTAGAATTCAGCTGTGAACCCACCTGGACCTGGACTTTTTTTGGTTGGTAGGCTATTAATTGCTGCCTCAACTTCGTCCCCTGTTATTGGTCTGTTCAAAGTTTCAACTTCTTCCTGGATTAGGCTTGGGAGGGTACAAGTGTCCAGGAATTTATCTATTTCTTCCAGGTTTACAGGTTTACATGCATAGAGTTGTTTGTAGTAATCTCTGATGGTAGTATGTATTTCTGTGGAATTCGTGGTGATATCCCCTTGTTCATTTTTTATTGCATCTACTGATTCTTCTCCCATTTCTTTTTTATTAATCTGGCTAGTGGTCTATTTTGTTGATCTCTTTAAAAAAAACTAGCTCCTAGATTTATTGATTTTTTGAAGGATTTTTTGTGTCTCTATCTCCTTCAGTTCTGCTGTGATCATAGTTATTTCTTGTCTTCTGCTAGCTTTTGAGTTTTTTTTTTTATCTTGCTCCTCTAGCTCTTTCAATTTTGACAATAGGGTATTGATTTTAGATCTTGCCTTGCTTCTCTGGTGGGCATTTATTGCTATAAATTTCCCTCTAAACACTGCTTTAAATGTGTCCCAGAGATTCTGGTATGTTATGTCTTCGTTCTCATTGGTTTCATAGAACATCTTTATTTCTGCCTTTGTTTCATTGTTTATCCAGTCAACATTCAGGAGCAAGTTGTTCAGTTTCCATGAAATTGTGTGGGTTTGAGTGAGTTTCTTAATTCTGAGTTCTAATTTTATTGCCATGTGGTCTGAGAGACTGTTTGTTATGATTTTCATTCTTTTGCATTTGCTGAGGAGTGATTTATTTCCAATTATGTGGTCAATTTTAGAGTAGGTACAATGCAGTGTTGAGAAGAATGTATATTCTGTGGATTTGGTGTGGATATTTCTGTAGATGTCTGTTAGGTCTGCTTGGTCCAGATCTGAATTCAAGTCCTGGATATCCTTGTTAATTTTCTGTCTCATTGATTTGTCTAATATCGACGGTGGAGTGTTAAAGTCTCCCACTATTACTGTATGGGAGTCTAAGTCTCTTTATAGGTTGTTAAGATCTTGCTTTATGTTTCTGGGTGCTTCTGCATTGGGTGCATAAGTATTTAAAATAGCTCTTCTGGATGCATTGATCCTTTTACCATTATGTAATGCCCTTCTTTATCTCTTTTGATCTTTGTTGGTTTAAAGTCCATTTTATCAGAGACTAGGATTGCAACTCCTGCTTTTTTTTTGCTCTCCATTTGCTTGATAAATCTTCTTCCATCCCTTTATTTTTAGCCTCTGTGTGTCCTTGTACGTGAAATGGGTTTCCTGAATATAGCACACTGATGGGTTTTGATATTTTATCCAATTTGCCAGTCTGTGTCATTTGATTGGGGCATTTAGCCCATTTACATTTAAGGTTAATATTGTTATGTGTGAATTTGATCCTGCCATTTTGATGCTAGCTGGATTTTTGCCCATTGGTTGACACATTTTCTTCACTGTGTCAATGGCCTTTACCATTTGGTACATTTTTGGAGTGGTTGGTACTACTTGTTCCTTTCCTTGTTTAGTGCTTCTTTCAGGAGCTCTTGTAAGGCAGGTCTGGTGGTAATGAAATCTCTCAGCAATTGTTTGTCCGTAAAGGATTTTATTTATCCTTCACTTATGAAGATTAGTTGGCTGGATATGAAATTCTAGGTTGAAAGTTCTTTTCTTTAAGGATGTTGAATATTGGCCCCCACTCTCTTCTGGCTTGTAGGGTTTCTGCTGAGAGAACCACTGTGAGTATGATGGTCTTCCCTTTGTGGGTAACCCAGTCTTTCTTTCTGGCTGCCCTTAGCATTTTTTCCTTCCTTTCAACCCTGATGAATCTGATGATTATGTGCCTTGGGGTTGCTCTTCTTGAGGAATATCTTTGTGGTGTTCTCTGTATTTTCTGGAGTTGAATGTTCTGGAGTTGAATGTTGGAGTTGAATCTTGCTAGGTTGGGGAAGTTCTCCTGGATAATATCCTGAAGAGTATTTTCCAGCTTGAATTCATTCTCTCCATCACATTTAGGTATACCTATCACACGTAGATTAGATCTTTTCACATAATCCCATATTTCTAGGAGGCTTTGTTCATTTCTTTTCACTCTTTTTTGTCTAGTCTTGCCTTCTTATTTTCATTGAGTTGATCTTCAATCTCTGATATCGTTTCTTCTGCTTGATCGATTCGGCTATTGAAACTTGTGTATGCTTCACGAAGTTTTCGTGCTATGTTTTTCAGTCCTGTCAAGTCATTTATATTCTTCTCTAAGCTATTTTTTCTAGTTGGCATCTCATCTAACCTTTTTTCTAGGTTCTTAGTTTCTTTGCATTGGGTTAGCACATGTTCTTTCAGCTCTGAGAAGTTTGTTATTACCCACCTTCTGAAGCTTGCTTCTGTCAATTCATCAGATTCATTCTCCATCCATCTTTGATCCCTAGCTGGTGAGGAGTTGTGATCCCTTGGAGGAGGAGAGGTTTTCTGGTTTTTGGTGTTTTCATCCTTTCTGTGCTGGTTTCTTCCCATCGTAGTGGCTTTATCTACCTGTGGTCTTTGTAGTTGGTGACTTTCGGATGGGGTCTCTGAGTGGACGTCCTTTTTGTTGACATTGAACCTATTTCTTTGTTTCTTAGTTTTCCTTTTACAGTCAGGCCCCTCTGCTGCAGGGCTGCTGGAGGTCCACTCCAGACCCTGCTTGCCTGGGGACCACCCGCAGGGGCTGCAGAACAGTAAGGGTTGCTGCCAGTTTCTTTTTCTGTTATCTTCCTCCCAGAAGGGTACCCACCAAATGTCAGCCTAAACTCTCCTTTATGAGGTGTCTCTTTGGGTACACGGGGGTCAGGGAGCTGCTTGAGGAGACAGTCTGTCTCTTATAAGAGCTCAAGTGCTGTGCTGGGAGCTCCGTTGTTCCATGCAGAGCTCCGTTGTTCCGTGTGCCTTTACATCTGCTGCAGCAGAACTCATAACCACCTCTTTTCCCAGGTGCTCTGACCTAGGAAGGTCAGCTTTATTATAAGTTCCTGGCATGATGCTGCCTTTTTTCAGAGATGCTCTGCCCCACACGGAGTAGTCTAGTCACAGTTTGCCAGCAGAGGTGTCGCTGAGCTGCCGCAGGCTCTGCCCAGCTGCTGTGTGAACTGTCTCGGTAGTGGCGGATGCCCTTCCCCCCACTGAGCTGGACCTCCTCTGTCCAGCTGTGCTTGCTGTGAAACCCTCAATCCAAAGCATTTCAGATTGCTTGTTTTGTGTTGGTGGTACCCACTGAGCCAGATCGCCTGGCTCCCTGTCTCAGTCCCCTCCCTTTCAGTTGAATGGGCAGCTCTGTGTCCCAGGCATTCCAAGTGCCAGTTGAAACGGCCACCCAGATTTGTGTGAGTTTCTGTGCACTAACCCATGGCACCAGCCATGATGAAAACTCATGGTGCTTTTCAGCCTAGGAATCTCCTGGTCTGTGGGCAGTGAAAACTTGTTTGGAAATGTGGTGAGCAGTCAACCCTCTGCGTTGTTCTTGCTGGGAACTGCACTCCAGAGCTGTTCCTATTTGGCCATCTTCTATAAATCCAATTTTTCTATTTTTCAGTAGAGACGGGGTTTCACCACGTTGTCCAGGATGGTCTTGATTTCTTGACCTCAAAATCCACCTGCCTCAGCCTCCCAAAGTGCTGGGATTACAGATGTCTTTATGTAGTATTCTATTGCAGAATTTATCACTTATTTTTCTGTTCTTCAATTGATAGATTGTTTTCTATTTATGACTATTAAAAATAATTCCAAAAAGTAAAACATGTATTATCATGCATGTATTTTTGCATCTATGTATATTATTTCTGTTGTGTATATACCTGGGATTGGAAGTGCTGATTTGTGAAGAATACATGCATTCAATTTTGGTGAGAAATGCTAGTTTTCCATCATTAATGTATGAGAGTTCCACTGGCTCTAGGTCTTCAGCAGACTTAAGGAATGCAGCTAAAGTCATATTTAAAGGCAAATTTGTAGTCTCTCATGCAATAGTTAGAAAAAAATGGCTGAAAATTAATTAAGCATCCATTTTATGGAGTAAGAAAATTAAATTCTCATGCTTAAAAATTAAACTCTCCATGTTAAAAATGGAATGAAAGAAATAAGAGGAGGAAGTCACAAAAGAGAAAAACAAAATGCAACATAGAGAATCAGAATAGCAAAAAATTTGCAAAATCAATCAAGAAAAAAGAGAAGCCTCCAACATCAGAAATGAAAAGGGAGTCCTCACTAAAGAACCTATTTTACATTCATTAAAAACATAATAGGAGTGGGAGCTAAGCTATGAGGATGCAAAGCCATAAGAATGATAAAATGGACTTTGGGGATTTGGGGAAAGGATGGGAGGGAGGGAGGGAGGGATAGAAGAGTATGCACTGGGGACAGTGTACACTGCTCGGGTGATGAGTGCACCAAAATCTCAGAAATCATCACTAAAGAACTATTCATGTAACCAAACACAACATCTTCCCCAAAGCCCTTTTGAAATAAGTAAATAAAACTAAAAAGGCCTAAGAGACATGACAACCACATTTTATACATGATTAGCGATTAAGCCCAGGATCGTGGAAAATTATTATAAAGAGCTTTGTTGAAACAGTTGATAAAATTTGAATTTGAACTGCATTTTGAATAATAGCATATAAGTATATCAATGCTTAGGTTCCCAAATTCGATCATCAAACAGTGGTTATGTAATAGAGTGTCTTTGTCCTTAGGAAATACATCTTGAAGCACCTCAGAGTAAATGATTATGACAGATGCAACTTTCACCCAAGTGAATTAAAAAAATATATATACACACATGCTTATGTGTATGTATGTTTTTTGAATCATTTACATGTATATATAAATATATGTGACATGTATATATATAAAATAAACATATGTGTATGTATGTATGCATAAAATAAATATTTTACAGGAAATAAGTAAAAATAATAGATATGTATATATATAAAGTATATACAGGTAGCATACTGAATATATACATATGAATCTGAGTAAGGGGTCTATGGTATTCTCTGTATTATTCTTAGAGCCTTCCTATATGAAATTATTATTATTATTATTTAGAATAAAAAGAATAAAAGAGAGAAAGAAAGAGGAAGAGATTTTAGAAAAAGAGAGAAAAGGAGAAAGAAAGAAACAGCAAAAGGAAGAAAAAAAAGAATGAAAGCGAGAAAGAAAGAGGAAGAGAAAGAGGGAGAGAGAACGGGATTCTTGTTTTATTGCCCAGGCTAGAATACAGTCTAAAAATGGGTATTAAAAACCTCTTTTATGCCAATAATTGTGCTTAACAATGGAGACAGGAAGGAATAGAGGATGAAAATAACAAATAAGCAGACAACCAATATTTTATTTAAACCTGTGAAATGC